>JAHFZB010000068.1:13409-68879 GCA_036884735.1 Huso huso | reverse complement strand
GGACCGATTTCGCGAACCGCTGGGACCCCGTGGGGGTGCCAGGACAATTTGGCAAGCCAGCAGGGACCCGACAGGGTCGGTGGGGTTTGTGTGCGTGCTGGGGATGTGCCAGGGACCATTTGGCGAGCCCTGGGACCCCGTGGCTGTCGCTAGTGTCCGGCGCGGCGCTGGGAGGTGCCAAGGACCGTTTGGCGAACCGCTTGGAACCCGCACGGGGTCGCTGGGGTCCATGCGCGAGCTGGGGAAGCGCCAGGGACGGTTTGGCGAGCAGCTGGGACCCCGTTTGGTGTCGCTAGTGTCCGTGCGCGTGCTGGGTAGGTGCCAGGGACCATTTGGCGAACTGCTGGGACCCCGCGTGGGGTCGCTAGTGTCTGTGCGCCCGCTGGGGAGGTGCTAGAGACAATTTGGCAAGCTGCAGGGAACCCGCACAGGGTCGGTGGGGCTTGTGTGCGTGCTGGGGATGTGCCAGGGACCATTTGGCGAGCCCCTGGGACCCCGCGTGCTGTCGCTAGTGTCCGTGCGTGCGCTGGGGAGGTGCCAAGGACCGTTTGGCGAACCGCTTGGAACCCGCACGGGGTCGCTGGGGTCCATGAGCGAGCTGGGAAGCGCCAGGGACGGTTTGGCGAGCAGCTGGGACCCCGCTTGGTGTCGCTGGTGTCCTGCGGCGTGCTGGGTAGGTGCCAGGGACCATTTGCCGAGGGACCCCGCGTTTGGCGGGCCAGTGTGGGGACCCCAGTCCTGGGCAAAGTGCGAGGTCGGTGGAGACCATGCGTTCGCTGGGGAAGTGCCAGGGACAGTTTGGCAAGCTGGTTGGACCCAGCGTGAAGTCGCTGGAGCCTGTGCTCGCGCTGGGGAGGCGCCAGGGACCGTTTTTGAGCCACTGGGACCCCATGTGGAGTCGCTAGTGTCCGTGTGCGTGCTGGGGAGGTGCCAGGGACTGTTTGGAGAGGCGCTGGGACCCTGCGCCGGGTCGATGATGCCCGTGCCTGCACTGGGTAGGTGCCAGGGACCATTTGGCGAGCCGCTGGGATCCCATGCAGGGTCTCTTGGGCCCGAGCGCGCGCTGGGGAGGTGCCAGGGAAGATTTGACTAGACGCTGGGACCCCACGGGGTTGCTAGTGTCCGGGCGCACGCTGGGAGGTGGCAGGGACCGTTTGGCGAGACGCCGGACCCCCCCGCGTGGTTGCTGTGCCCTGTGCGCGTGCTGGTGAGGTGACAGGGACCATTTTCGAGCAGCTGGGACCCCGTGCGGGGTCTCTGGGGCCCGTCCGCGCGCTTGGGATGTGCCTGGGGTCATTTGGCGACCCGCTGGGACCCCGCACGGGCTCACTGTGGCCCATGATCGTGCTGGGGAGGTGGCAGGGACCGTTTGGCGAGCCGATGGGACCCCACGCAAAGTCGTTGGGGCCCGTGCGCGTGCTGGGGAGATGCCAGGGACCATTTGGCAAGACGCTCGGACCCCGCGTGGGGTCTCTTGGGTCTGTGTGCGCGCTGGGGAGGTGCCAGGGACCATTTGGCGATCTGCTTGGACCCCCCGAGTGGTTGCTGGGCCCTGTCCGAGTGCTGGGTAGGTGCCAGGGATAATTTGGCGAGCTGCTAGGACCCCGCGTGGGGTTGCTAGTGTCTGTGCGCGTGCTGGGATGGTGCCAGAGACCATTTGGTGAGCAGCTGGGACCCCATGCATGGTCTCTTGGTCCCATGCGCTCGCTGGGGAGGTGCCAGGGACGATTTGGCGAACCGCTGGGACCCCACGTGGGGTTGCTAGTGTCCGTGCGCGTGCTGGGTAGGTTCCACGGACCATTTGGCGAGCCTCTGGGAACCCGCACGGGGGTCGCTGGGCTCCGTGCGCGCGCTGGGGAGGTGCCAGGGACAGTTTGGCAAGCTGGTTGGACCCAGCGTGAAGTTGCTGGAGCCTGTGCGCGCTGGGGATGTGACAGGGACCATTTGTGAGCCGCTGGGACCCCACGTGTGGTTGCTGGGCCCTGTGCGCGCGCTTGGGAGGTGCCAGGGACAATTTGGCGAGCCTCTGTGAACCTGCACGGGGTCGCTGGGGCCCAGATGCGTGCTGGGGAGGTGCCAGGGACAACTTGGCGAGCCGCTAGAACCCCTCGTGTGTCGCTGGGGCCTGTGCGCACGCTGGGGAGGCGCCAGGGACCGTTTGGCAAGCTGGTTGGACCCAGAGTGAAGTCGCTGGAGACTGTGCGCGCTGGGGAGGCGCTAGGGACCGTTTTGCGAGCCACTGGGACCCCGCGCGTGGTTGTTGGTGCCCGGACGCGTGCTGGGGAGGTGCCAGGGACAACTTGGCGAGCCGCTGGGACCCCGCGTAGGATCCCTGGGTCCAGTGCGGGGTCCTTGGGGCTCATGCACGCGCTGGGGAGGCGCCAGGGACCGTTTGGTGTGCCGCTGGGACCCCGCGTGGTGTCGCTAGTGTCCGTGCGTGTGCTGGGGAGGTGCCAGCGACCGTTTGGCGAGCCAGTAGGACTCCGAGCCAAGTCACTGGGGACTGTGCCCATGGGGGTGGTGCCAGGGACCATTTGGCGAGCCGCTGGGATCACGGGTAGGATCCCTGGGTCCAGTGCGGGGTCGTTGGGGCAAATGCGCGTGCTGGGGAGCCGCCAGGCATGGTTTGGCGAGCTGCTGGAACCCCGCGTGGGGTCGCTGGGCCCCATGCGCGTTCTGGGGAGGTGCCAGGGACTGTTTGGAGAGGCTTGGGACCCTGCTCTGGGTCGTTGGTGCCCATGCTCGCGCTGGGTAGGTGCCAGGGACCATTTGGCGAGCCGCTGGGACCCCGCGCGGGGTTGCTGGGCCCTGTGTGCATGCTGGGAAGGTGCCAGGGACCATTTGGCGAGCTGCTTGGACCCCGCGTCCAGTGCGGGGTCCAGTGCGGGGTCCTTGGGGCTCATGCACGCTGGGGGGCGCCAGGGACCGTTTGGTGTGCCGCTGGGACCCCGCGTGGTGTCGCTAGTGTCCGTGCGTGTGCTGGGGAGGTGCCAGCGACCGTTTGGCGAGCCAGTGGGACTCCGAGCCAAGTCACTGGGGACTGTGCCAGCGCTGGGGAGGTGCCAGGGACCATTTGGCGAGCCGCTGGGATCACGGGTAGGATCCCTGGGTCCAGTGCGGGGTCGCTGGGGCCCGTGCGCGCGCAGGGGAGCCGCCAGGCATGGTTTGGCGAGCATGGAACCCCGCATTAGGTCGCTGGGCCCCATGCGCGTTCTGAGGAGGTGCCAGGGACTGTTTGGAGAGGCTTGGGACCCTGCTCTGGGTCGTTGGTGCCCATGCTCGCGCTGGGTAGGTGCCAGGGACCATTTGGCGAGCCGCTGGGACCCCGCGCGGGGTTGCTGGGCCCTGTGTGCATGCTGGGAAGGTGCCAGGGACCATTTGGCGAGCTGCTTGGACCCCGCGTGAAGTCACTGGGGCGCGTGCAAGTGCTGGGTAGGTGCCAGGGACCATTTGGCGAGCCTCTGGGAACCCGCGGTGGTCGCTGGGCCCGTCTTGTATGCGCTGGGTAGGTGCCAGGGACAGTTTGGTAAGCAGATGGGACCCCGTGTTGGGTCGCTGGGGCCCATGCGCATGCTGGGGAGGCGGCAGGAACGGTTTGGCGAGCTGCTGGGACCCCACACCGGGTTCCTGGGGCCCTTGCGCGCACCTGAGAAGTGCCAGGGACCATTTAGCCAGCTGCTCGGACCCCACGCGTGATTGCTGGGCCCTGTGTGCATGGTGGTGAGGTGCCAGGGATCATTTGTCGAGCAGCTGGGACCCCGCTTGGGTCGCTGGGGCCCGTCTTGCAGGGGAGCCGCCAGGCATGGTTTGGCGAGCCGCTGGAACCCCATTTGCGTGGGGTCGCTGGTGCCCGTGCAAGAGCTGGGGAGGTGCCAGGGATCATTTGACGAGCCACTGGGACCCCGCACAGGGTCACTGGGGCCCGTGCTTGTGCTGGGAAGGTGCCAGGGACAATTTGACGATCCTCTGTGAACCTGCACGGGGTCGCTGGGGCCCGGATGCGTGCTGGCGGATCATTTGGCGAGCAGATTGGACCCCGCGCAGGGTCGCTGAGCCCTGTGGGCGCGCTGGGGAGGTGCCAGGCACCGTTTGGCGATTCGCTGGGACCCCACGCCAGGTCGCAGGGTCCAGTGAGTGTGCTGGGCAGGTGCCAGCGACCGTTTGGCGAGCCAGTGGGACTCCGCACCAAGTCACTGGGGACTGTGCGCGCGCTGGGGAGGTGCCAGGGAACATTTGGTGAGCCGCTTGGACCCCACGCGGGGTCGCTTATGCCCCTGTGCGCGCTGGGGAGGTGCCACGGACCATTTGGCGAGCCGCTGGGATCACAGGCGGGGTCGCTGAGCCCCGTGCGCGCGCTGGGGAGGTGCCAGGGACCGTTTGGCGAGCCGCTGGGAACCCGCACGTGGTTGTTGGGGCCCGGACGCGTGCTGGGGAGGTGCCAGGGACAACTTGGCGAGCCGCTGGGACCCCGCGTAGGATCCCTGGGTCCAGTGCGGGGTCCTTGGGGCTCATGCACGCGCTGGGGAGGCGCCAGGGACCGTTTGGTGTGCCGCTGGGACCCCGCGTGGTGTCGCTAGTGTCCGTGCGTGTGCTGGGGAGGTGCCAGCGACCGTTTGGCGAGCCAGTGGGACTCCGAGCCAAGTGACTGGGGACTGTGCCCGCTGGGAGGTGCCAGGGACCATTTGGCGAGCCGCTGGGATCACGGGGTAGGATCCCTGGGTCCAGTGCTCGTTGGGGCCCATCTTGGCGTGCTGGGGGCGCCAATCATTTGGGAGCCGCCGGGACCCCTGCGTGGGAGTCGCTAGTGTCCGTGCGTGCGCTGGGGAGGTGCCAAGGACCATTTGGCGAGCCGCTTGGAACCGGCACGGGGTCGCTGGGGCCCATGCGCGCGCTGGGGAGGTGCCAGGGACGGTTTGGCGAGCAGCTGGGACCCGGTGAAGTCGCTGGGGCCCGTGACGCTCGCTGGGGATGTGCCAGGGTCCATTTGGGGGCGCTGGGACATCACATGGTTGCTGGGCCCTGTGCCCGCGCTGGGTAGGGTGTCAGTGACCATTTGGTGAGCCACTGGGAACCCGCACTGGGTGGCTGGACCCAGTGCACTTGCTGGGCAGGTGCCAGGGACCGTTGCCGAGCCAGTGGGACTTGGCAAGACACTGGGCACTATGCGTGCGCTTGGTAGGTGCCAAGGACCATTTGGCGAGCCGCTTGGACCCCGTGTGGGGTCGCTTATGCCCGTGCGCGCTGGGTAGGTGCCAGGGACCATTTGGCGAGCCGCTGGGACCCGCGCGGGGTCGCTGAGCACTGTGTGCGTGCTGGGGAGGTGCCAGGGATTATTTGGCGAGCCGCTGGGTCACCGAGCAGAGTCGCTGGGTCCAGTGCGCGCGCTGGGGAGGTGCCTGGGACAGTTTGGCAAGCCACTTGGACCAAGTGCGAAATCCCTGGGGCCCATGCGCGCTGGGGAGGTGCCAGGGACCGTTTGGCAAGCCGCTGGTACCCCGCGCAGGGTCACTGCGTCCAGTGCGTACGCAGGGGAGGTGCCAGGGACCGTCTGGCGAGCCGCTGGGACCCAGCGCGGTGTAGCTGTTGCCCATGCGCGCGCTGGGGAGGCGCAAGGGATCGTTTGGCGAGCAGCTGGGACCCCGAATGGGGTCTGTAGTGTCCGTGCGCGAGCTTGGAAGGTGCCAGCGACTGTTTGGCGAGCCAGTGGGACTCCGCGCCAAGTCACTGGGGACTGTGCACGCGCTGAGGAGGTGCCAGGGACCATTTGGCGAGCCGCTGAGACCCCGTACGGGGTCGCTGGGGCCCGTGCGTGCACAGGGGAGGCGCCAAGGACGGTTTGGCGAGCCGCTGGGACCCCGTGCGTGGTCGTTTATGCACGTGTGCGCGCTGTGCAGGTGCCAGGGACCATTTGGCGAGCCGCTGGGACCCCGAGCGGGGTCGCTGGGCACTATGCGTGCGCTTGGTAGGTGCCAAGGACCATTTGGCGAGCCGTTGGGCCCCGCGTGAAGTCGCTGGGGCCCGTGCGCGTGCTGGGGATGTGCCAGGGTCCATTTGCGAGCCACTGGGACCCCGTACGGGGTCGTTGGGGCCCGTGCGCGCTGGGGAGGTGCCAGGGACCATTTGGCGAGCCGCTGGGACCCCGCGCGGGGTCGCTTATGCCCGTGTGCGTGCTGGGGAGGTGCCAGGGACCGTTTGACGACCCGCTTGGAACCGGCACGGGGTCGCTGGGGCCCATGCGCGCGCTGGGGAGGCGCCAGGGACGGTTTGGCAAGCAGCTGGGACCTCGCGTGAAGTCGCTGGGGCCCGTGCGCGTGCTGGGGATGTGCCAGGGTCCATTTGCGAGCCACTGGGACATCACACATGGTTGCTGGGCCCTGTGCCCGCGCTGGGTAGGTGTCAGTGACCATTTGGTGAGCCACTGGGAACCCGCACGGGTGACTGGACCCAGTGCGCTTGCTGGGCAGGTGCCAGGGACCGTTTGCAAAGCCGCTGGGACCACATGCAGGGTCGGAGGGTCCAATGAGCGTACTGGGGAGGTGCCAGCGACTGTTTGGCGAGCCAGTGGGACTCCGCGCCAAGTCAGTGGGGACTGTGCGCGCGCTGGGGAGGTGCCAGGGACCATTTGGCGAGCCGCTGGGACCCTGTACGGGGTCGCTGGGGCCCGTGCGTGCACAGGGAGGCGCCAGGGACGGTTTGGCAAGCCGCTGGGACCCCGTAAGGGTCGCTTATGCACGCAGCGCGCGCTGTGCAGGTGCCAGGGACCATTTGGCGAGCCGCTGGGAGCCCGAGCGGGATCGCTGGGCACTGTGCGTGCACTTGGTAGTTGCCAGGGACCATTTGGCGAGCCGCTGTGACCCTGCGTGGTGTCGCTAGTGTCAGTGAGCGTGTTGTGTAGGTGCCAGGCACAATTTGGCGAGCTGCTGGGACCCCGCGTGTGGTCGCTAGTGTTCGTGCGCCCGCTCGGGAGGTGCCAGTGACCATTTGGCGAGCCGCTGGGACCAGGCGTGGGGTCGGCAGTGTTCGTGCGTGCGTTGGGGAGGTGCCAGGGACCATTTGGCGAGCAGCAAGGCACCTGTGTCGGGTCGCTGGGGCCCATGCGTGCGCTTGGGAGTCGCCAGGGACCATTTGGCGAGCCGATGGGACCCAGTGTGGAGTCGCTAGTGTCTGTCTTGGCGTTGGGGAAATGCCAGGGACCGTTTCGCGAACCGCTGGGACCCCGCGTGGGGAGTCGCTAGTGTCTGTGCGCCCGCTGGGGAGGTGCTAGAGACAATTTGGCAAGCTGCTGGGACCCCGTTTGGTGTCGCTAGTGTCCGTGCGCGTGCTGGGTAGGTGCCAGGGACCATTTGGCGACCGCTGTGACCCGCTGCGTGGAATCGCTGGGCCAGTCTGGCGCACTGGGGAGGTGCCAGGGCGGGCCGCTGGGACCTAGCGGCGGGGTCGCTGGGCAAAGTGCTTGGTCGGTGGAGACCATGGTTCGCTGGGGAAGTGCCAGGGACAGTTTGGCAAGCTGGTTGGACCCAGCGTGAAGTCGCTGGAGCCTGTGCACGCGCTGGGGAGGCGCCAGGGACCGTTTTGCGAGCCACTGGGACCCCATGTGGAGTCGCTAGTGTCCGTGTGCGTGCTGGGGAGGTGCCAGGGACTGTTTGGAGAGGCGCTGGGACCCTGCGCCGGGTCGATGATGCCCGTGCCTGCACTGGGTAGGTGCCAGGGACCATTTGGCGAGCCGCTGGGATCCCATGCAGGGTCTCTTGGGCCCGAGCGCGCGCTGGGGAGGTGCCAGGGAAGATTTGACTAGACGCTGGGACCCCACGTGGGGTTGCTAGTGTCCGTGCGCACGCTGGGGAGGTGGCAGGGACCGTTTGGCGAGACGCTCGGACCCCGCGTGGTTGCTGTGCCCCGTGCGCGTGCTGGTGAGGTGACAGGGACCATTTTCGAGCAGCTGGGACCCCGTGCGGGGTCTCTGGGGCCCGTCCGCGCGCTTGGGATGTGCCTGGGGTCATTTGGCGACCCGCTGGGACCCCGCACGGGCTCACTGTGGCCCATGATCGTGCTGGGGAGGTGGCAGGGACCGTTTGGCGAGCCGATGGGACCCCACGCAAAGTCGTTGGGGCCCGTGCGCGTGCTGGGGAGATGCCAGGGACCATTTGGCAAGACGCTCGGACCCCGCGTGGGGTCTCTTGGGTCTGTGTGCGCGCTGGGGAGGTGCCAGGGACCATTTGGCGATCTGCTTGGACCCCCCGAGTGGTTGCTGGGCCCTGTCCGAGTGCTGGGTAGGGGCCAGGGATAATTTGGCGAGCTGCTAGGACCCAGCGTGGGGTTGCTAGTGTCTGTCGCGCTGCTGGGATGGTGCCAGAGACCATTTGGTGAGCAGCTGGGACCCCATGCATGGTCTCTTGGTCCCATGCGCTCGCTGGGGAGGTGCCAGGGACGATTTGGCGAACCGCTGGGACCCCACGTGGGGTTGCTAGTGTCCGTGCGCGTGCTGGGTAGGTTCCACGGACCATTTGGCGAGCCTCTGGGAACCCGCACGGGGGTCGCTGGGCTCCGTGCGCGCGCTGGGGAAGTGCCAGGGACAGTTTGGCAAGCTGGTTGGACCCAGCGTGAAGTCGCTGGAGCCTGTGCGCTGGGGGATGTGACAGGGACCATTTGTGAGCCGCTGGGACCCCACGTGTGGTTGCTGGGCCCTGTCTTGGCGCTTGGGAGGTGCCAGGGACAATTTGGCGAGCCTCTGTGAACCTGCACGGGGTCGCTGGGGCCCAGATGCGTGCTGGGGAGGTGCCAGGGACAACTTGGCGAGCCGCTAGAACCCCTCGTGGGTCGCTGGGGCCTGTGCGCACGCTGGGGAGGCGCCAGGGACCGTTTGGCAAGCTGGTTGGACCCAGCGTGAAGTCGCTGGAGACTGTGCGCGCTGGGGAGGCGCTAGGGACCGTTTTGCGAGCCACTGGGACCCCATGTGGAGTCGCTAGCGTTCGTGCGCCCGCTCGGGAGGTGCCAGTGACCATTTGGCGAGCCGCTGGGACCAGGCGTGGGGTCGGCAGTGTTCGTGCGTGCGTTGGGGAGGTGCCAGGGACCATTTGGCGAGCAGCAAGGCCCCTGTGTCGGGTCGCTGGGGCCCATGCGTGCGCTTGGGAGTCGCCAGGGACCATTTGGCGAGCCGATGGGACCCAGTGTGGAGTCGCTAGTGTCTGTGCGCGCGTTGGGGAAATGCCAGGGACCGTTTCGCGAACCGCTGGGACCCCGCGTGGGGTCGCTAGTGTCTGTGCGCCCGCTGGGGAGGTGCTAGAGACAATTTGGCAAGCTGCAGGGAACCCGCACAGGGTCGGTGGGGCTTGTGTGCGTGCTGGGGATGTGCCAGGGACCATTTGGCGAGCCCCTGGGACCCCGCGTGCTGTCGCTAGTGTCCGTGCGTGCGCTGGGGAGGTGCCAAGGACCGTTTGGCGAACCGCTTGGAACCCGCACGGGGTCGCTGGGGTCCATGCGCGAGCTGGGGAAGCGCCAGGGACGGTTTGGCGAGCAGCTGGGACCCCGTTTGGTGTCGCTAGTGTCCGTGCGCGTGCTGGGTAGGTGCCAGGGACCATTTGGCGAGCCGCTGTGACCCCGCGTGCGGTCGCTGGGCCCAGTGCGCGCACTGGGGAGGTGCCAGGGCGGGCCGCTGGGACCTAGCGCGGGGTCGCTGGGCAAAGTGCGAGGTCGGTGGAGACCATGCGTTCGCTGGGGAGGTGCCAGGGACAGTTTGGCAAGCTGGTTGGACCCAGCGTGAAGTCGCTGGAGCCTGTCTTGGCCAGGCTGGGAGGCGCCAGGGGACCGTTTTGCGAGCCACTGGGACCCCATGTGGAGTCGCTAGTGTCCGTGTGCGTGCTGGGGAGGTGCCAGGGACTGTTTGGAGAGGCGCTGGGACACTGCGCAGGGTCTCTTGGGCCCGAGCGCGCGCTGGGGAGGTGCCAGGGACCATTTGACTAGACGCTGGGACCCCACGTGGGGTTGCTACTGTCCGTGCGCACGCTGGGGAGGTGGCAGGGACCGTTTGGCGAGACGCTCGGACCCCGCGCGTGGTTGCTGTGCCCTGTGCGCGTGCTGGTGAGGTGACAGGGACCATTTTCGAGCAGCTGGGACCCCGTGCGGGGGTCTCTGGGGCCCGCTTGGCGCGCTTTGGGATGTGCCTGGGGTCATTTGGCGAAGCCGCTGGGACCCCGCGGGCTCACTGTGGCCCATGATCGTGCTGGGGAGGTGGCAGGGACCGTTTGGCGAGCCGATGGGACCCCACGCAAAGTCGTTGGGGCCCGTGCGCGTGCTGGGGAGATGCCAGGGACCATTTGGCAAGACGCTCGGACCCCGCGTGGGGTCTCTTGGGTCTGTGTGCGCGCTGGGGAGGTGCCAGGGACCATTTGGCGATCTGCTTGGACCCCAGTGGTTGCTGGGCCCCTGTCCGAGTGCTGGGTAGGTGCCAGGGATAATTTGGCGAGCTGCTAGGACCCAGCGTGGGGTTGCTAGTGTCTGTCTTGCGTGCTGGGATGGTGCCAGAGACCATTTGGTGAGCAGCTGGGACCCCATGCATGGTCTCTTGGTCCCATGCGCTCGCTGGGGAGGTGCCAGGGACCATTTGGCGAGCCGATGGGACCCAGTGTGGAGTCGCTAGTGTCTGTGCGCGCGTTGGGGAAATGCCAGGGACCGTTTCGCGAACCGCTGGGACCCCGCGTGGGGTCGCTAGTGTCTGTGCGCCCGCTGGGGAGGTGCTAGAGACAATTTGGCAAGCTGCAGGGAACCCGCACAGGGTCGGTGGGGCTTGTGTGCGTGCTGGGGATGTGCCAGGGACCATTTGGCGAGCCCCTGGGACCCCGCTGCTGTCGCTAGTGTCCCGCGTGCGCTTGGGAGGTGCCAAGGACCGTTTGGCGAACCGCTTGGAACCCGTACGGGTCGCTGGGGTCCATCTTGCGAGCTGGGAAGCGCCAGGGGCGGTTTGGCGAGCAGCTGGGACCCGTTTGGTGTCGCTAGTGTCCGTCGCGGCGTGCTGGGTAGGTGCCAGGGACCATTTGGCGAGCCGCTGTGACCCAGACCCCGGCGGTCGCTGGGCCCAGTCCCGGCGCACTGGGGAGGTGCCAGGGCGGGCCGCTGGGACCTAGCGCGGGGTCGCTGGGCAAAGTGCGAGGTCGGTGGAGACCATGCGTTCGCTGGGGAAGTGCCAGGGACAGTTTGGCAAGCTGGTTGGACCCAGCGTGAAGTCGCTGGAGCCTGTGCACGCGCTGGGGAGGCGCCAGGGACCGTTTTGCGAGCCACTGGGACCCCATGTGGAGTCGCTAGTGTCCGTGTGCGTGCTGGGAGGTGCCAGGGACTGTTTGGAGGCGCTGGGACCCCGCGCCCGTCGATGATGCCCGTGCCTGCACTGGGTAGGTGCCAGGGACCATTTGGCGAGCCGCTGGGATCCCATGCAGGGTCTCTTGGGCCCGAGCGCGCGCTGGGGAGGTGCCAGGGAAGATTTGACTAGACGCTGGGACCCCACGTGGGGTTGCTAGTGTCCGTGCGCACGCTGGGGAGGTGGCAGGGACCGTTTGGCGAGACGCTCGGACCCCGCGCGTGGTTGCTGTGCCCTGTGCGCGTGCTGGTGAGGTGACAGGGACCATTTTCGAGCAGCTGGGACCCCGTGCGGGGTCTCTGGGGCCCGTCCGCGCGCTTGGGATGTGCCTGGGGTCATTTGGCGACCCGCTGGGACCCCGCAGGGCTCACTGTGGCCCATGATCGTGCTGGGGAGGTGGCAGGGACCGTTTGGCGAGCGATGGGACCCCACGCCATCGTTGGGGCCCGTGCGCGCGCTGGGGGAGATGCCAGGGACCATTTGGCAAACGCCGGACCCCGCGTGGGGTCTCTTGGGTCTGTGTGCGCTGGGGAGGTGCCAGGGACCATTTGGCGATCTGCTTGGACCCCCGTGGTTGCTGGGCCCTGTCCGAGTGCTGGGTAGGTGCCAGGGATAATTTGGCGAGCTGCTAGGACCCCGCGTGGGGTTGCTAGTGTCTGTCTTGGCGTGCTGGGATGGTGCCAGAGACCATTTGGTGAGCAGCTGGGACCCCATGCATGGTCTCTTGGTCCCATGCGCTCGCTGGGAGGTGCCAGGGACGATTTGGCGAACCGCTGGGACCCCACGGGGGTTGCTGGTGTCCGTCTTGGCGTGCTGGGTAGGTTCCACGGACCATTTGGCGAGCCTCTGGGAACCCGCACGGGGGTTGCTGGGCTCGTCTTGTGGCGCTGGGGAGGTGCCAGGGACAGTTTGGCAAGCTGGTTGGACCCAGCGTGAAGTCGCTGGAGCCTGTCTTGCGCTGGGGATGTGACAGGGACCATTTGTGAGCCGCTGGGACCCCACGTGTGGTTGCTGGGCCCTGTCTTGCGGCTTGGGAGTTGCCAGGGACAATTTGGCGAGCCTCTGTGAACCTGCACGGGTCGCTGGGGCCCAGATGGCTGGGGAGGTGCCAGGGACAACTTGGCGAGCCGCTCGAACCCCTCATGGGTCGCTGGGGCCTGTGCGCGCACGCTGGGAGGCGCCAGGGACCGTTTGGCAAGTTGGTTGGACCCAGCGTGAAGTCGCTGGAGACTGTGCGCTGGGAGGCGCTAGGGACGTTTTGGGGACTGGGACCCCATGTGGAGTCCTACGTGGGCCCCTCGGGAGGGAGTGACCATTTGTGCCAGGGGGGTCCGGCAGTTTGGGGGAGGTGCCAGGGACCCCGTTTGGCTGGGGCCCATCGGTTTGGGAGTCCCAGGGACCATTTGGCGGCTCGATGGGACCCAGTGTGGAGTCGCTAGTGTCTGTCGCGTGTTGGGAAATGCCAGGGACCGTTTCGCGAACCGCTGGGACCCCCGCATGTTTTGTCTGTCGCCTGCTGGGAGGTGCTAGAGACAATTTGGCAAGGGAACTGCAGGGAACCATGCTAGGGTCCGTGGGTGCCGTGTGTGTGCTGGGAGGTGCCAGGACCGTTTGGCGAACCGCTGGGAACCATGGGTCGCTGGGGTCCATGGTGGGAAGCGCCAGGGGCGGTTTGGCGAGCAGCTGGGACCCGTTTGGTGTCGCTAGTGTCCGCCGTGCTGGGTACGCCAGGGACCATTTGGCGAGCAGCTGTGACCCCAGGACCCGGCGCACTGGGGAGGTGCCAGGGCGGGCCGCTGGGACCTGGGGCCTGGGCAAAGTCTTGGTCGGTGGAGACCATGCGTTGCTGGGAGGTGCCAGGGACAGTTTGGCAAGCTGGTTGGACCCAGCGTGAAGTCGCTGGAGCCTGTGCGGCGTGGGAGGCGCCAGGGACCGTTTTGCGAGCCACTGGGATCCCATGTGGGTCGCTGTGTCCGTGTGCGTGCTGGGGAGGTGCCAGGGACTGTTTGGAGGCGCTGGGACCCTGCGCCGGGTCGATGATGCCCGTGCCTGCACTGGGTAGGTGCCAGGGACCATTTTCGAGCAGCTGGGACCCGTCTGCGGGGTCTCTGGGGCCCGTCCCGCGCTTGGGATGTGCCTGGGGTCATTTGGCGACCCGCTGGGACCACGCACGGGCTCACTGTGGCCCATGATCGTGCTGGGGAGGTGGCAGGGGACCGTTTGGCGAGCGATGGGACCCCACGCAAAGTCGTTGGGGCCCGTCTTGGCGTGCTGGGGAGATGCCAGGGACCATTTGGCAAGGCACGCTCGGACCCAGCGTGGGGTCTCTTGGGTCTGTGTGCGCTGGGGAGGTGCCAGGGACCATTTGGCGATCTGCTTGGACCCCCAGTGGTTGCTGGGCCCTGTCCGAGTGCTGGGTAGGTGCCAGGGATAATTTGCCGAGCTGCTAGGACCCAGCGTGGGGTTGCTAGTGTCTGTCTGGCGTGCTGGGATGGTGCCAGAGACCATTTGGTGAGCAGCTGGGACCCCATGCATGGTCTCTTGGTCCCATGCTCGCTGGGGAGGTGCCAGGGACGATTTGGCGAACCGCTGGGACCCCACGGGGTTGCTAGTGTCCGTGCGGCGTGCTGGGTAGGATCCACGGACCATTTGGCGAGCCTCTGGGAACCCATGCGGGGTCGCTGGGCTCGGCGTGGCGCTGGGGAGGTGCCAGGGACAGTTTGGCAAGCTGGTTGGACCCAGCGTGAAGTCGCTGGAGCCTGTGCGCGTGCTGGGGATGTGACAGGGACCATTTGTGAGCCGCTGGGACCCCACGTGTGGTTGCTGGGCCCTGTGCGCGCGCTTGGGAGTTGCCAGGGACAATTTGGCGAGCCTCTGTGAACCTGCACGGGGTCGCTGGGGCCCAGATGCGTGCTGGGGAGGTGCCAGGGACAACTTGGCGAGCCGCTAGAACCCCTCATGGGTCGCTGGGGCCTGTGCGCACGCTGGGGGCGCCAGGGACCGTTTAACAAGCTGGTTGGACCCAGCGTGAAGTCGCTGGAGACTGTGCGCGCTGGGGAGGCGCTAGGGACCGTTTTGCGAGCCACTGGGACCCCATGTGGAGTCGCTAGTGTCCGTGTGCATTCTGGGGAGGTGCCAGGGACTGTTTGGCAAGCTGGTTGGACCCAGCGTGAAGTCGCTGGAACCTGTGCACACGCTGGGGAGGCGCCAGGGAACGTTTTGCGAGCCACTGGGACCCCATGTGGAGTCGCTAGTGTCCGTGTGCGTGCTGGGGAGGTGCCAGGGACTGTTTGGAGGCGCTGGGACCATGCGCCGGTCGATGGTGCCCGTGCCTGCACTGGGTAGGTGCCACGGACCATTTGGCGAGCCGCTGGGACCCCATGCAGGGACTCTGGGGCCACGCGCTCGCTGGGGAGGTGCCAGGCACAATTTGGCGAGCTGCTGGGACCCCCGTGGGGTTGCTAGTGTCCGTGCTCGGGCTCGGGAGGTGGCAGGGACCGTTTGGCGAGCAGCTGGGACCCCACGCCGGTCGCTGGGGCCCGTCGGCGTTCTGGGGAGGTGCCAGGGACCATTTGGCAAGACGCCGACCCTGCTTTGGGTCTCTGGGGCCCGTCTTGCACGCTGGGAGGCACCAGTGACCATTTGGCTAGCTGCTGGACCCCGCGTGGTTGCTGGGCCCTGTGCGCACGCTGGGTAGGTGCCAGGGGTCATTTGGCGATCCTCTGGGAACCCGAACGTGGTCGCTGGGGCACGGATGCATGCTGGGTAGGTGCCAGGGACCATTTGGCGAGCCGCTGGGATCCCGCCCGGCATTGCTGGGCCCTGTGCGTGCGCTGGGTGGTGCCAGAGACCATTTGGTGAGCCGTTTGGATCTCGCACGAGGTCGCTGGGCCCCGTGCGTGTGCTGGGGAGGTGCCAGGGACATTTAGAGAGCAGATGGGACCCGTGTGTGGTCGCTGGGGCCCGTGCGCACGCTGGGGAGGCGCCAGGGACCGTTTGGCGAGCCGCTGGGATCCCGCCCGGCATTGCTGGGCCCTGTCGTCTTGCTGGGTAGGTGCCAGAGACCGTTTGGCGAACGCCCGGTTCCTGGGGCACCACGCCCGGTTCCTGGGGCCACTTTTAGCGCTCGGACCCCGCTGATTGCTGGGCATTGTCGCGTGGGCGGTGCCAGGGACCATTTGTTGAGCAGCTGGGACCCGGACCCAGCGCTGGGGCCCGTTGCTGGGGAGGTGCAGGGATCATTTGACGCCACTGGGACCCTGCGGAGGGTGCTGGGCCCCTCTGGGTGCACTGGGGAGTCATTTGTTGAGTGCTGGGACCCTGCGGCGGGTCAGTGCATCACCCATTTGACGAGCCCACTGCTGGGAGGTGCTGGGGGTGCTAGGGACCATTTGGGAGCCGCTGGGACCCCTGCACGGGGTCACTGGGGCCAGTACTGGGGGAAGGTGCCAGAGACCATTTGGCGAGCTTCTGGGACACCATGAAGGGTCTCTGGGTCCCATGCACTCGCTGGGGTGGTGCCAGGGATGATTTGACCCAGCGTGGGGTTGCTAGTGTCGTCTTGCTGGGGAGGTGCCAGGGACCGTTTGGCAAGCCCGCTGGGAGTTGCTGTGGGGCCCGTCGTCGTGCTGGGAAAATGCCAGGGACCATTTGTCGAGCAGCTGGGACCCCATGCAGGGTCTCTGGGACCCATCCTCGCTGAGGAGGTGCCAGGGACAATTTGGCGAGCTGCTGGGACCCCGCGTGGGGTTGCTAGTGTCCGTGTGCGCTGGGGAGGTGTGTTGGGGACCGTTTGGCGACGCTCGGACCCCACTTGCTGGGCCCTATGCGGCGCACTGGGTAGGTGCCAGGGAGCATTTGGTGAGCTTCTTGGAACCCGCACGGGGACGCTGGGGCCCGGATGCGTGCTGGGGAGTTGCCAGGGACAACTTGACAAGCCACTGGGACCCCGCGCGGGGTCGCTGGGGCCCATGCACGCTGGAGAGGTGCCAGGGACCGTTAGGCGAGCCGCTGGGACCCCGCGCGGGTTCGATGGTGCCCGTGCTCGCGCTGGGTACATAAGAACATAAGAACATAAGAACATAAGAAAGTTTACAAACGAGAGGAGGCCATTCAGCCCATCTTGCTCGTTTGGTTGTTAGTAGCTTATTGATCCCAGAATCTCATCAAGCAGCTTCTTGAAGGATCCCAGGGTGTCAGCTTCAACAACATTACTGGGGAGTTGGTTCCAGACCCTCACAATTCTCTGTGTAAAAAAGTGCCTCCTATTTTCTGTTCTGAATGCCCCTTTATCTAATCTCCATTTATGACCCCTGGTCCTTTTTTCTTTTTTCAAGTCAAAGAAGTCCCCCGGGTTGACATTGTCTATACCTTTTAGGATTTTGAATGTTTGAATCAGATCGCCGCGTAGTCTTCTTTGTTCAAGACTGAATAGATTCAATTCTTTTAGCCTGTCTGCATACGACATGCCTTTTAAACCCGGGATAATTCTGGTTGCTCTTCTTTGCACTCTTTCTAGAGCAGCAATATCCTTTTTATGTAACGAGGTGACCAGAACTGAACACAATATTCTAGGTGAGGTCTTACTAATGCATTGTAGAGTTTTAACATTACTTCCCTTGATTTAAATTCAACACTTCTCACAATATATCCAAGCATCTTGTTAGCCTTTTTTATAGCTTCCCACATTGTCTAGATGAAGACATTTCTGAGTCAACATAAACTCCTAGGTCTTTTTCATAGTTCCTTCTTCAATTTCACTATCTCCCATATGATATTTATAATGAACATTTTTATTGCCCGCATGCAATACTTTACACTTTTCTCTATTAAATTTCATTTGCCATGTGTCTGCCCAATTTTGAATGCGGTCTAGATCATTTTGAATGACCTTTGCTGCTTCAACAGTGTCTGCCACTCCTCCTATTTTTGTGTCGTCTGCAAATTTAACGAGTTTGCTTACTATATCAGAGTCTAAATCATTAATGTAGATTAGGAATAGCAGAGGACCTAATACTGATCCCTGTGGTACACCACTGGTTACCTCACTCCATTTCGAGGTTTCTCCTCTAATCAGTACTTTCTGTTTTCTACCTGTTAACCACTCCCTAATCCATGTGCATGCAATTCCTTGAATCCCTACTGCGTTCAGTTTGAGAATTAATCTTTTATCTGCGGGACTTTGTCAAAAGCTTTCTGGAAATCTAAATAGACCATGTCGTATGCTTTGCAGTTGTCCATTTTCAATGTTGCATCCTCGAAAAAGTCAAGTAGGTTAGTTAGACATGATCTCCCTTTCCTAAAACCATGCTGGCTGTCACCCAGGATATTGTTACCATATAGGTAATTTTCCATTTTGATCTTATTATAGTTTCCATAAGTTTACATATAATAGAAGTCAGGCTTATTGGTCTGTAGTTACCTGGTTCAGTTTTGTCTCCCTTTTTGTGGATCGGTATTACGTTTGCTATTTTCCAGTCCATCGGTACAACCCCTGTGTCAAGAGACTGTTGCATGATCTTGGTTAGCGGCTTGTAAAGAACTTCTTTCATTTCTTTGAGTACTATTGGGAGGATCTCATCCGGCCCAGGGGATTTGTTTATTTTAAGAGCTCCTAGTCCCTTTAACACTTCTGCCTCTGTTATGCTAAAGTTATTTAAAACTGGATAGGAACAGGTCGACATGTGGGGCATGTTGTCCGTGTCCTCCTTTGTAAAAAATCTGTGAAAAGTAATCATTTAATATATTTGCTATTTTTTTTTTTCTTCATCTATGATTTTGCCATTTGTGTCTCTTAGACATTTAACCTCCTCTTTGAATGTTCTCTTGCTGTTATAATATTGGAAAAACATTTTGGAATTGGTTTTAGCCCCCTTAGCAATATTGATTTCTATCTCTCTCTTGGCCTTTCTAACTTCCTTTTTTGACTTGTGTTTGCAGTTCCAAGTACTCTTTCTGTGTGCTTTGTTTTTGGTCCCTTTAAACGCTCTGTAAAGTGCCTTTTTCGCTGAATATTTTTTTTTTAATTGATCTATTAAACCATTTTGGCCATTTTGTTTTAGATTTAGATTTGTCTACTTTTGGGATGTAATTGTTTTGTGCCTCTAGTACTACATTTTTAAAAAGACAGCCACCCTTTTTCTGTGGATGTTTTCTATTTTACTCCAATCTACTTCTGTTAGTCTCTGTTTCATACCTTCATAGTTTGCTTTTCTAAAATTGTAAACCTTAGCTTTAGTCATTACTTTTGGGGTTTTAAAAATATTTCAAATGAGACCATGTTGTGGTCTGAGTTTGCCAATGGCTCTCTGACCTCTGTTTTAGTTATTCTGTCTTCATTATTTGAAAAGACTAAATCAAGGCATGCCTCCCCTAGTCGGTGCCTTGACAAATTGCGTTAGGAAGCAGTCATTTGTCATTTCCACCATTTCAATTTCGTCCGTCGTGCCCCCATCGGGTTTTCCCATTTTATACAGGGGAAGTTGAAATCCCCATTAGTATGGCTTCTCCTTTTCTACACGCATTTCGAATGTCATTGTACAACAGATTATTTTGCTCAGCGTCTGAATTTGGCGGTCTATAGCATGCTCCTATTATTATGCCCTTTGAATTTGTGTCCATTATTCTGACCCATATTGATTCTGCATTGTTTTCTTTGTCCTGATTTAACACCTGGGCTTCAAGGCTATTTCTTATGTATAGCGCTACCCCTCCGCCTCTTCTGTCCTGCCTGTCTTTCCTATACAGTGTGTACCCACTGATATTATATTCGTCTCCATCACTCTCAGACAACCAAGTTTCTGTAACACCTATCACATCGTAGTTACTTGTTAGTGCAGTAGCTTCAAGTTCTAACATTTTGTTTCTGAGACTTCTAGCATTAAGATAAATACATTTAATAGTGGTCTTACCTGAGTTGTTGCCCTTGTTTTGATGTAGTCTCCTTCTGTTTTTTTGTTTTCCCCCCCTTCCTTTCTAGTTTAAATGCTTCTGTACCGCCTGAAGGATCCTTTCTCCGAGTAGATTGGTTCCCTTTCTGTTTAAGTGCAGTCCGTCCCACCTGTATAGATAGTCCTTGTTGTAGAAAGTGCTCCAATGTTCAAGAAAGGTGAAGCCTTCCTGTGTGCACCATGATTTCAGCCATGCATTTTGATTTTGTATTTCCAGCTGTCCATATGGTCCTTTGCAAGGCGCCCGGCAGTATCCCAGAAAATACCACAGTTTTGGTCTTGTCTTTTAATTTCCTTCCTAGCTCTCTGAATTTGTTCTGCAGGGATCTTGGCCTGTCTCTTCCAATGTTGTTTGTACCAATGTGGACGACTACTACCGGTCATCTCCAGTTCGTTCTAGGAGCCTGTCCACGTTCTCCGTGATGTGCTTGACAGAGGCTCCTGGAAGGCAGCACACTGTTGTAGTAAGGGGTCCAAACTGCGAACTGAACTTGCTGTGTTTCTCAGTATGGAGTCCCCAACAATCATGACCTCCCTTCTTTTGCTGGCTGGTCAGCACTGTTTATAGGGTCCTGGGTTTCTCTTGATGTTGGTTTTGGTCATCTAAATGTTGAAGTGGCTCAAATGTGTTGGATGTCTGGATTTCTGGTGGTTGTGTTTGACGAAGTTTCTTTTTTCCCTGCTTCTGCCTATTTGAACCCAGCTGTTTCGACTCTCTTCCATCTCCCTGGTGGCTTTCAGTCTGCTAGGGGTGCAGACTTCCATGAATTGTGGGTGTGTCAGCTCCTCAAGCTCCTGTTGCTGTCTCATTTCCTCCATCTCCTTTTCTAGCAGGCTTAATCGCTGAAGCAAGTCCTGGATGGTGCGGCACTTTACACAGACTTGGTTGAGCTCTGTTGGGTTTTCTCGGATTTCCCACATCATGCAGTTGTCACAGATTACTGGCTTGAAGACCATCTGGTAGGTGCCAGGAACCATTTGGCGAGCCGCTGGGACCCCGCATGGGGTCGCTGGGGCACGTGCACACGCTGGGGAGGTGCCAGTGACCATTTGGTGAGCAGATGGGATCCCGTGTGGGGTCGCTGGGGCCCGTGCACGCTGGGGGAGGTGCCAGGGACCTTTTGGCGAGCCGCTGGCACCCGCCACGGTGTTGCTGGGATCCGTCGTGCGTGTGCTTGGGAGCCGCTGGGACCTCGCGTGATGTCGCTGGGGCCCGTGCCTGCGCTGGGGAGGTGCCAGGGACCTTTTGGCGATCTGCTTGGACCCCGTGTGAAGTCGCTGGGGCCCGTGCACGCGCTGGGGATGTGACAGGGACCATATGTGAGCTGTTGGGACCCCACGCGTGGTTGCTGGGCAATTTGCGCGCGCTGGGTAGGTGCCAGGTACCATTTGGTGAGCCTCTGGGAACACGCACGGGGGTCGCTGGGCCCCATGCGCGTTCTGGGGAGGTGCCAGGGACTGTTTGGAGAGGCTTGGGACCCTGCTCCGGGTCGTTGGTGCCCATGCTCGCGCTGGGTAGGTGCCAGGGACCATTTGGCGAGCCGCTGGGACCCCGCAGGGTTGCTGGGCCCTGTGTGCATGCTGGGGAGGTGCCAGGGACCATTTGGCGAGCTGCTTGGACCCCGCGTGAAGTCACTGGGGCGCGTGCAAGTGCTGGGTAGGTGCCAGGGACCATTTGGCGAGCCTCTGGGAACCCGCGCGGTGGTCGCTGGGCCCCGTGCGCGCGCTGGGTAGGTGCCAGGGACAGTTTGGTAAGCAGATGGGACCCCGTGTTGGGTCGCTGGGGCCCATGCGCATGCTGGGGAGGCGGCAGGAACGGTTTGGCGAGCTGCTGGGACCCCACGCCGGGTTCCTGGGGCCCTTGTGCGCGCCTGAGAAGTGCCAGGGACCATTTAGCCAGCTGCTCGGACCCCACGCGTGATTGCTGGGCCCTGTGTGCATGGTGGTGAGGTGCCAGGGATCATTTGTCGAGCAGCTGGGACCCCGTGCGGGGTCGCTGGGGCCCGTGGCGCTTGTGGGGAGCCACCAGGCATGGTTTGGCGAGCCGCTGGAACCCCGCGTGGGGTCGCTGGGCCCCATGCGCGTTCTGGGGAGGTGCCAGGGACTGTTTGGAGAGGCTTGGGACCCTGCTCTGGGTCGTTGGTGCCCATGTTCGCTGGGTAGGTGCCAGGGACCATTTGGCGAGCCGCTGGGACCCCGCGCGGGGTTGCTGGGCCCTGTGTGCATGCTGGGAAGGTGCCAGGGACCATTTGGCGAGCTGCTTGGACCCCGCGTGAAGTCACTGGGGCGCGTGCAAGTGCTGGGTAGGTGCCAGGGACCATTTGGCGAGCCTCTGGGAACCCGCACTGCGGTGGTCGCTGGGCCCGTCGTCGCGCTGGGTAGGTGGCAGGGACAGTTTGGTAAGCAGATGGGACCCCGTGTTGGTCGCTGGGGCCCATCGCATGCTGGGGAGGCGGCAGGGACCGTTTGGCGAGCGCTGGGACCCCACGCCCGGTTCCTGGGGCACTGCCAGCGCGCGGGGTCACTGGCGCTGGGGGAAGTGCCAGCGACCATTTAGCAAGCTGCTCGGACCCCGCGGCGTGATTGCTGGGCATTGTCTTTGGCGTGCTGGCCCTGAGGGTGCCTGGGATCATTTGTTGAGCAGCTGGGACCCCGTCGGGTCGCTGGGGCCCGTCTGCGCATGCTGGGGAGGTGCCAGGGATCATTTGACGAGCCACTGGGACCCTGCGGGGTCGCTGGGCCCCCGTGCACTGGGGAGGTTCAAGGGACTGTTTGGTGAGTCGCTGGGACCCTGCGCAAAAGGTCGCAGGGTCCAGTGCATCTTGCTGGGGATGTGCCAGGGACCATTTGACGAGCCGCTGGGACTACTTGTGGTGTCGCTAGTGTTAGGCTTGCGCTGGGGAGGTGCTAGGGACCATTTGGCGAGCCGCTGGGACCCCTGCAGGGGTCACTGGGGCCAGTACTTGTGCTGGGAAGGTGCCAGAGACCATTTGGCGAGCTTCTGGGACACCATGAAGGGTCTCTGGGTCCCATGCACTCGCTGGGGTGGTGCCAGGGATGATTTGGCGAGCAGTGGGACCCAGCGGGGGTTGCTAGTGTCCGTGCGCGTGCTGGGGAGGTGCCAGGGACCGTTTGGCGAGCCGCTGGGAGCCCGCACGGGGTCACTGGGGCCAGTACTTGTGCTGGGAAGGTGCCAGAGACCATTTGGCGAGCTTCTGGGACACCATGAAGGGTCTCTGGGTCCCATGCACTCGCTGGGGTGGTGCCAGGGGCGATTTGGCGAGCAGTGGGACCCAGCGTGGGGTTGCTAGTGTCCGTGTGCGTGCTGGGGAGGTGCCAGGGACCGTTTGGCGAGCCGCTGGGAGCCCGCACGGGGTCACTGGGCCCGTCTTGGCGTGCTGGGGAAAATGCCAGAGACCATTTGTCGAGCAGCTGGGACCCCATGCAGGGTCTCTGGGACCCATGCGCTCGCTGGGGAGGTGCCAGGGACAATTTGGCGAGCTGCTGGGACCCCGTGGGGTTGCTAGTGTCCGTGTCTTGGCGCTGGGGAGGTGGTAGGGACCGTTTGTGCGAGGCGCTCGGACCCCACGCGTGGTTGCTGGGCCCTATGCGCGCACTGGGTAGGTGCCAGGGAGCATTTGGTGAGCTTCTTGGAACCCGCACGGGGACGCTGGGGCCCGGATGCGTGCTGGGGAGTTGCCAGGGACAACTTGACAAGCCAATGGGACCCCGCGCGGGGTCGCTGGGGCCCATGCACGCTGGAGAGGTGCCAGGGACCGTTAGGCGAGCCGCTGGGACCCCGCATGGGGTCGCTGGGGCCCGTGCACACGCTGGGGAGGTGCCAGTGACCATTTGGTGAGCAGATGGGATCCCGTGTGGGGTCGCTGGGGCCCGTGCACACGCTGGGGAGGTGCCAGGGACCTTTTGGCGAGCCGCTGGCACCCCGCACGGTGTTGCTGGGATCCGTGCGTGTGCTTGGGAGCCGCTGGGATCTCGCGTGATGTCGCTGGGGCCCGTGCCTGCGCTGGGGAGGTGCCAGGGACCTTTTCGCGATCTGCTTGGACCCCGTGTGAAGTCGCTGGGGCCCGTGCACGCGCTGGGGATGTGACAGGGACCATATGTGAGCTGTTGGGACCCCACGCGTGGTTGCTGGGCAATTTGCGCGCGCTGGGTAGGTGCCAGGTACCATTTGGTGAGCCTCTGGGAACACGCGGTCACTGGGCCCCATCTTGGTTCTGGGAGGTGCCAGGGACTGTTTGGAGGCTTGGGACCCTGCTCCGGGTCGTTGGTGCCCATGCTCGCGCTGGGTAGGGTGCCAGGGACCATTTGGCGAGCATGGGACCCAGCGCAGGGTTGCTGGGCCCTGTGTGTGCATGCTGGGAGGTGCCAGGGACCATTTGGCGTGCTTGGACCCCGTGAAGTCACTGGGGCGCGTGCAAGTGCTGGGTAGGTGCCAGGGACCATTTGGCGAGCCTCTGGGAACCCGCGCGGTGGTCGCTGGGCCCCGTGCGCGCGCTGGGTAGGTGCCAGGGACAGTTTGGTAAGCAGATGGGACCCCGTGTTGGGTCGCTGGGGCCCATGCGCATGCTGGGGAGGCGGCAGGAACGGTTTGGCGAGCTGCTGGGACCCCACGCCGGGTTCCTGGGGCCCTTGCGCGCGCCTGAGAAGTGCCAGGGACCATTTAGCCAGCTGCTCGGACCCCACGCGTGATTGCTGGGCCCTGTGCATGGTGGTGAGGTGCCAGGGATCATTTGTCGAGCAGCTGGGACCCCGTGCGGGGTCGCTGGGGCCCGTGCGCGCGCAGGGGAGCCGCCAGGCATGGTTTGGCGAGCCGCTGGAACCCCGCGTGGGGTCGCTGGGCCCCATGCGCGTTCTGGGGAGGTGCCAGGGACTGTTTGGAGAGGCTTGGGACCCTGCTCTGGGTCGTTGGTGCCCATGCTCGCGCTGGGTAGGTGCCAGGGACCATTTGGCGAGCCGCTGGGACCCCGCGTTGCTGGGCCCTGTGTGCATGCTGGGAAGGTGCCAGGGACCATTTGGCGAGCTGCTTGGACCCCGCGTGAAGTCACTGGGGCGCGTGTAAGTGCTGGGTAGGTGCCAGGGACCATTTGGCGAGCCTCTGGGAACCCGCGCGGTGGTCGCTGGGCCCCGTGCGTGCGCTGGGTAGGTGGCAGGGACAGTTTGGTAAGCAGATGGGACCCCGTGTTGGGTCGCTGGGGCCCATGCGCATGCTGGGGAGGCGGCAGGGACCGTTTGGCGAGCCGCTGGGACCCCACGCCCGGTTCCTGGGGCACTTGCGCGCGCTGGGGAAGTGCCAGCGACCATTTAGCAAGCTGCTCGGACCCAGCGTGATTGCTGGGCATTGTGCGCGGCGTGGGCGAGGTGCCTGGGATCATTTGTTGAGCAGCTGGGACCCCGTCCGGGGTCGCTGGGGCCCGTGCGCATGCTGGGGAGGTGCCAGGGATCATTTGACGAGCCACTGGGACCCTGCGGAGGGTCGCTGGGCCCCCTGCGTGCACTGGGGAGGTTCAAGGGACTGTTTGGTGAGTCGCTGGGACCCTGCGCAAGGTCGCAGGGTCCAGTGCATCTTTGGGGATGTGCCAGGGACCATTTGACGAGCCGCTGGGACTACTTGTGGTGTCGCTAGTGTTGTGCGCGCTGGGGGAGGTGCTAGGGACCATTTGGCGAGCCGCTGGGACCCCTTGCACGGGTCACTGGGGCCAGCTCTTGCTGGGAAGGTGCCAGAGACCATTTGGCGACTTCTGGGACACCATGAAGGGTCTCTGGGTCCCATGCACTCGCTGGGGTGGTGCCAGGGATGATTTGGCGAGCAGTGGGACCCAGCGTGGGGTTGCTAGTGTCCGTCTTGGCGTGCTGGGGAGGTGCCAGGGACCGTTTGGCGAGCAGCTGGGAGCCCACGGGGTCACTGGGGCCCCGCTTGTGATGCTGGGAAAATGCCAGAGACCATTTGTCGAGCAGCTGGGACCCCATGCAGGGTCTCTGGGACCCATGCGCTCGCTGGGGAGGTGCCAGGGACAATTTGGCGAGCTGCTGGGACCCCGCGTGGGGTTGCTAGTGTCCGTGTGCGTGCTGGGGAGGTGGTAGGGACCGTTTGGCGAGCCGCTGGGACTGGGGATGTGCCAGGGACCATTTGTCGAGCAGCTGGGACCCTGCGCGGGGTCTCTGGGGCCCGTGCTCGCGCTGGGGATGTGCCAGGGACCATTTGACGAGCTGCTGGGGCCCCGCACGGGGTCACTGGGACTCGTGCTTGTGCTGGGCAGGTGCCAGAAACCATTTGGCGAGCAGCTGGGACCACATGCAGGTCCTCAGGGGCCCGAGCACGCGCTGGGGAGGTTCCACGGCCCATTTGGCGAGCCTCTGGGAACCCGCACGGGGGTCGCTGGGCTCCGTGCGCGCTGGGGAGGTGCCAGGGACAGTTTGGCAAGCTGGTTGGACCCAGCGTGAAGTCGCTGGAGCCTGTCCGCGCATGCTGGGGATGTGACAGGGACCATTTGTGAGCCGCTGGGACCCGTTTGGGGTCGCTGGTGCCTGTCGCATGCTGGCGAGGTGCCAGGGATCATTTGGCGAGCCACTGGGACCCTCTGCGGGGGATCGCTGTGCCCAGTGCATGCACTGGGGAGGTGCAAGGAGTGTGTTTGGTGAGTCGCTGGGACCCTGCGCCAAGGTCCCAGGGTCCAGTGCATGCGCTGGGGATGTGCCAGGGACCATTTGGCGACCGCTGGGACCCCGTGTGGGGTTGCTAGTGTCCGTGCGTGCGCTGGGGAGGTGCCAGGGACAGTTTGGCAAGCTGGTTTGACCCAGCGTGAAGTCGCTGGAGCCTGTTGCGCGCTGGGGATGTGACAGGGACCATTTGTGAGCCCAGATGGGACCCCACGTGTGGTTGCTGGGCCCCAGTCTTGCGCTGGGTAGGTACCAGGGACAATTTGGCGAGCCTCTGTGAACCTGCATTGGGTCGCTGGGGCCCGGATGCGTGCTGGGAGGTGCCAGGACAACTTGGCCAGCCGCTAGAACCCCTCGTGGGTCGCTGGGGCCCGTGTGTGCGCTTGGGAGGCGCCAGGGACCGTTTTGCGAACCACTGGGACCCCATGTGAAGTCGCTAGTGTCCGTGTGCGTGCTGGGGAGGTGCCAGGGACTGTTTGGACAGGCGCTGGGACCCTGCGCTGGGTCGGTGGTGCTCGTGCCTGCTCTTGGTAGGTGCCAGGGACCATTTGGCGAGCCGCTGGGACCCCGCGCGGGGTTGCTGGGCCCTGTGTGTGCGCTGGGTAGGTGCCAGAGACCATTTGGTGAGCAGATGGGACCCTGTGGGGTCGCTGGGGCCCATCTTCCGCTGGGAGGTGCCAGGGACGGTTTGGCGAGCCGCTGGGACTGTGCGTGGGGTCGCTACTGTCCGTGCGCGCGCTGGGGAGCTGCCAGGGACCTTTAGCCGAGCCGCTGGGACCCCACGCCGG
Organism: Huso huso; assembly: GCA_036884735.1. NCBI lineage: Eukaryota > Metazoa > Chordata > Actinopteri > Acipenseriformes > Acipenseridae > Huso > Huso huso. The sequence continues at coordinate 42,114 of JAHFZB010000068.1, read as the reverse complement.
GTTGCTGGGCCCTGTGTGTGTGCTGGGTAGGTGCCAGAGACCATTTGGCGAGCAGATGGGACCCTGTGTGGGGTCACTGGGGCCGTTGCGCACGCTGGGGAAGTGCCAGGGACCATTTAGCGAGCTGCTTGGACCCCGCAAGTGATTGGTGGGCCCTGTGCGCGTGCTGGTGAGGTGCCAGGGATCATTTGTCGAGCAGCTGGGACCCAGTGCGGGGTCGCTGGGGCCCGTGCTTGTGCTGGGAAGGTGCAAGAGACCATTTGGCGAGCAGGTGGGACCCCATGCAGGGTCTCTTGGGCCCGAGCGCGCGCTGGGGAGGTGCCAGGGACGATTTGGCTAGACGCTGGGACCCCACGTGGGGTTGCTAGTGTCCATGCGCACGCTGGGGAGGTGGCAGAGACCGTTTGGCGAGACGCTCGGACCCCACGCGTGGTTGCTGGGCCCTATGCGCGCACTGGGTAGGTGCCAGGGAGCATTTGGTGAGCTTCTTGGAACCCGCACGGAGACGCTGGGGCCCGGATGCGTGCTGGGGAGTTGCCAGGGACAACTTGACAAGCCAATGGGACCCCGCGCGGGGTCGCTGGGGCCCATGCACGCTGGAGAGGTGCCAGGGGACCGTTTAGGCGAGCACGCTGGGACCCAGCGGGTTGATGGTGCCGTCTTTCGCGCTGGGTAGGTGCCAGGAACCATTTGGCGAGCCGCTGGGACCCCGCATGGGGTCGCTGGTGCCGATGCTGCATGCTGGGGAGGTGCCAGTGACCATTTGGCGAGCCTCTGGGAACCCGCGGGGTCGCTGGGCTCCGTCTTGGCGCTGGGGAGGTGCCAGGGACAGTTTGGCAAGCTGGTTGGACCCAGCGTGAAGTCGCTGGAGCCTGTCCGCGCGCTGGGGATGTGACAGGGACCATTTGTGAGCCGCTGGGACCCCGCGTGGGGTCGCTGGTGCCTGTGCGCATGCTGGCGAGGTGCCAGGGATCATTTGGCGAGCCACTGGGACCCTGCGGGGGGTCGCTGGGCCCAGTGCATGCACTGGGGAGGTGCAAGGGTGTGTTTGGTGAGTCGCTGGGAACCTGCGCAAGGTCGCAGGGTCCAGTGCATGCGCTGGGGATGTGCCAGGGACCATTTGGCGACCCGCTGGGACCCCGTGTGGGGTTGCTAGTGTCCGTGCGTGCGCTGGGGAGGTGCCAGGGACAGTTTGGCGAGCACGCTGGCACCCGCGTCATTGCTGGGATCCGTGCGTGTGCTTGGGGCCGCTGGGACCTCGGCGGTGTCGCTGGGGCCCGTGCCTGCGCTGGGGAGGTGCCAGGGACCTTTGGCGATCTGCTTGGACCCGTGTGAAGTCGCTGGGGCCCGCATGCAGCTTGGGGATGTGACAGGGACCATATGTGAGCTGTTGGGACCCCAGCGTGGTTGCTGGGCAATTTACACGCTGGGTAGGTGCCAGGTACCATTTGGTGAGCCTCTGGGAACACGCACGGGGGTCGCTGGGCCCCATGCGCGTTCTGGGGAGGTGCCAGGGACTGTTTGGAGAGCTTGGGACCCTGCTCCGGGTCGTTGGTGCCATGCTTTCGCTGGGTAGGTGCCAGGGACCATTTGGCGAGCCGCTGGGACCCCAGCAGGGGTTCCTGGGCCCTGTGTGCATGCTGGGAGGTGCCAGGGACCATTTGGCGAGCTGCTTGGACCCCGCGTGAAGTCACTGGGGCGCGTGCAAGTGCTGGGTAGGTGCCAGGGACCATTTGGCGAGCCTCTGGGAACCCGCGCGGTGGTCGCTGGGCCCCGTGCGTGCGCTGGGTAGGTGGCAGGGACAGTTTGGTAAGCAGATGGGACCCCGTGTTGGGTCGCTGGGGCCCATGCGCATGCTGGGAGGCGGCAGGAAACGGTTTGGCGAGCTGCTGGGACCCCACGCCCCGGGTTCCTGGGGCCCTTGGCATGCCTGAGAAGTGCCAGGGACCATTTAGCCAGCTGCTCGGACCCCACGCGTGATTGCTGGGCCCTGTGTGCATGGTGGTGAGGTGCCAGGGATCATTTGTCGAAAGCAGCTGGGTCCCCGTCTGGGGTCGCTGGGGCCCGTCTTGTGCGCTGGGGAGGCCGCCAGGCATGGTTTGGCGAGCCGCTGGAACCCCGCGTGGGGTCGCTGGGCCCCATGCTTGCGTTCTGGGAGAGGTGCCAGGGACTGTTTGGAGGCCTGGGACCCCTGCTCTGGGTCGTTGGGGCCCGGACGCGTGCTGGGAGGTGCCAGGGACAACAGGCGAGCCTGGGACCCAACCTGGATCCCTGGGTCCAGTCTGGGTCCTTGGGGCTCATGCACGCGCTGGGAGGCGCCAGGGACCGTTTGGTGTGCCGCTGGGACCCCGTGGTGTCGCTAGTGTCCGTGCGTGTGCTGGGGAGGTGCCAGCGACCGTTTGGCGAGCCAGTGGGACTCCGAGCAAAGTCACTGGGGACTGTGCCCCACGCTGGGGAGGTGCCAGGGACCATTTGGCGAAATGGCTGGGATCACGGGTGGGATCCCTGGGTCCAGTCTTGGTCGTTGGGGCCCATCGCGTGCTGGGGGCGCCAGGATCGTTTGGCGACCGCTCGGACCCATCGTGGTGTCGCTAGTGTCCGTCGTCGCTGGGGAGGTGCAAGGACCATTTGGCGAGCCGCTTGGAACCCGGCAGGGGTCGCTGGGGCCCATGCGCGCTGGGGAGGCGCCAGGGACGTTTGGCGAGCAGCTGGGACCCCGCGTGAAGTCGCTGGGGCCACGTCTTGGCTGGAATGTGCCAGGGTCCATTTGCGAGCAGCTGGGACATCACACACATGGTTGCTGGGCCCTGTGCCCGCGCTGGAGTAGGTGTCAGTGACCATTTGGTGAGCCACTGGGAACCCGGCACTGGGTGGCTGGACCCAGTGCACTTGCTGGGCAGGTGCCAGGGACCGTTTGCCAAGCCGCTGGGACCCCAGGGGTCGGAGGGTCCAGTGGTGTGCTTGGGAGGTGCCAGCGACCGTTTGGCGAGCCAGTGGGACTTGGCGCGCCAAGACACTGGGCACTATCGTGCGCTTGGTAGGTGCCAAGGACCATTTGGCGAGCCGCCCCGATGCAGGGGTCGCTTATGCCCGTGCTTGGCTGGGTAGGTGCCAGGGACCATTTGAGCCGCTGGGACCCAGCGGGTCGCTGAGCACTGTGTGCGCGCTGGGGGAGGTGCCAGGGATTATTTGGCGAGCCGCTGGGTCACCGAGCAGAGTCGCTGGGTCCAGTGCGGCTGGCGCTGGGGAGGTGCCTGGGACAGTTTGGCAAGCCACTTGGACCAAGTGCAAAATCCCTGGGGCCCATGCGCGCTGGGGAGGTGCCAGGGACCGTTTGGCAAGCCGCTGGTACCCAAGCGCGGGGTCACTGCGTCCAGTGCGTGCGCAGGGGTGTTAGGGACCGTCTGGCGAGCCGCTGGGACCCAGCGGTGTAGCTGTTGCCCATCGCGCGCTGGGAGGCGCCAGGGATCATTTGGCGAGCAGCTGGGACCCTGCTGTTGAAGTCGCTGGGGCCCATGCGCATGCTGGGATGTGCCAGGGTCCATTTGCGAGCCACTGGGACATCACACATGGTTGCTGGGCCCTGTGCCCGCTGGGGTAGGTGTCAGTGACCATTTGGTGAGCCACTGGGAACCATACGGGGTGACTGGACCCAGTGCGCTTGCTGGGCAGGTGCCAGGGACCGTTTGCAAAGCCGCTGGGACCACAAGCAGGGTCGGACGGTCCAGTGAGCATACTGGGGAGGTGCCAGCGACTGTTTGGCGAGCCAGTGGAACTCCGCGCCAAGTCAATGGGGACTGTGCGCGCTGGGGGAGGTGCCAGGGACCATTTGGCGAGCAGCTGGGACCCTGTGTGGGTCGCTGGGGCCCGTCGTGCACAGGGAGGCGCCAGGGACGGTTTGGGAAGCCGCTGGGACCCGTGCGGGGTCGCTGGGATCGCAGCGCGCTGTGCAGGTGCCAGGGACCATTTGGCGAGCCTCTGGGAGCCCCAAAGGGATCGCTGGGCACCCGCGTGCACTTGGTAGTTGCCAGGGACCATTTGGCGAGCCGCTGTGACCCTGCGCGTGGTGTCGCTGGTGTCCAGTGGCTGTGTTGTGTGGGTGCCAGGCACCATTTGGCGAGCTGCTGGGACCCCGCGTGTGGTCGCTGGGTGTTCGTGCGCCCGCTCGGGAGGTGCCAGTGACCATTTGGCGAGCTTGGGACCCTGCGTGGGGTCGGCAGTGTTAGTGTGTGCGTTGGGGAGGTGCCAGGGACCATTTGGCGAGCAGCAAGGCCCCTGTGTCGGGTCGCTGGGGCCCATGCGTGCGCTGGGATGTCGCCAGGGACCATTTGGTAAGCCGATGGGACCCGTGTGGAGTCGCTAGTGTCTGTCGCGCGTTGGGGAAATGCCAGGACCGTTTCGCGAACCGCTGGGACCCCCGCATTCCTTCGCTAGTGTCTGTCGCGCGCCTGGGAGGTGATAGAGACCATTTGGCAGCTGCAGGGAACCCGCCGCGTGATTGCTGGGCCCTGTGTGCGTGGTGGGATGTGCCAGGGACCATTTGGCGAGCCCCTGGGACCCGTGCGTGCTGTCGCTGGGGTCCGTCGTGCGCTGGGGAGGTCTCCAAGCACCGTTTGGCGAACGCTGGAACCCCGCGGGGTCGCTGGGCCCCCCATGCGCGTTCTGAGGGAGGTGCCAGGGATCGTTTGGCGAGCAGCTGGGACCCGTTTGGTGTCACTGGGTGTCCGTTCGCGTGCTGGGAAGGTGCCAGGGACCATTTGGCGATCCGCTGTGACCCAGCGTCTGGGTCGCTGGGGCCCCCGTGCGTGCTGGCGGATCATTTGGGAGCAGTGGACCAGGGCGGGCGCCTGGGACCCGCTGGGGGGGTGCCAGGCACCATTTTGGCAAAGTCGCGGGGAGGTCGGTCAGGGTCCATGGTGTGCTGGGGAGGTGCCAGGGACCCGTTTGGCGAGCCAGTTGGACCCAGCGTGAGTCACTGGGGACTGTGCTTGCGCGCTGGGGAGGCGCCAGGGACCATTTGGCGAGCCACTGGGACCCCATGTGGAGTCGCTGGGGTCCACGGACCATTTGGACCCTAGTGTCCACATGGGGACCCCGTGCGCGTCCTGGCGACAGCGTGTGGAAGCGACATGGTTGTGGGAGAAGTACAGTCGTGGACAAGTACAGCGCAACAGTTAGAAGCAGAAAGGAGGAATTACATCTTTAAATCTGGAGTTGCTTTAATCAGAAAACATTGCAGCTTAAAGCCTTGCAGCTGCGTGTATTTTTCTGATAAACTGAAACTTTGGCGGAGTGGCTGATTCAAATCCCGGGGACGTTCTGGGACACGGGGAGGAGCGGAGCACGGGAGCACAAACACAACAAACAAAAGGCAGGCAGTCTTCCTAGCGACATCGTGGGAGAAGTACAGTCGTGGACAAGTACAGCGCAGTTAGAAGCAGTTTGAAAGCAGGTTGACAGCTGCAGAAGCTACACTAAACAAAAAATGGTCTTCAAGCCAGTAATCTGTGACAACTGCATGATGTGGGAAATCCGAGAAACCTGGGGAGAGCTCAACCAAGTCTGTGTAAAGACATCGCACCATCCAGGACTTGCTTCAGCGATTAAGCCTGCTAGAAAAGGAGATGGAGGAAATGAGACAGCAACAGGAGCTTGAGGAGCTGACACACCCACAATTCATGGAAGTCTGCACCCCTAGCAGACTGAAAGCCACCAGGAGATGGAAGAGAGTCGAAACAGCTGGGTTCAAATAGGCAGAAGCAGGGAAAAAAAGAAACTTAGGTCAAACGCAACCACCAGAAATCCAGACATCCAACACATTTGAGCCACTTCAACATTTAGATGACCAAACCAACATCAAGAGAATGAAAGAAACAACACCCAGGACCCTATAAACAGTGCTGACCAGCCAGCAAAAAGAAGGGAGGTCATGATTGTTGGGGACTCCATACTGAGAAACACAGCAAGTTCAGTTCGCAGTTTGGACCCCTTACTACAACAGTGTGCTGCCTTCCAGGAGCCTCTGTCAAGCACATCACGGAGAACGTGGACAGGCTCCTAGAACGAACTGGAGATGACCCGTAGTAGTCGTCCACATTGGTACAAACAACATTGGAAGAGACAGGCCAAGATCCCTGCAGAACAAATTCAGAGAGCTAGGAAGGAAATTAAAGACAAGACCAAAACTGTGGTATTTTCTGGGATACTGCCAGTGCCTTGCAAAGGACCATATGGACAGCTGGAAATACAAAATCAAAATGCATGGCTGAAATCATGGTGCACACAGGAAGGCTTCACCTTTCTTGAACATTGGAGCACTTTCTACAACAAGGACTATCTATACAGGTGGGACGGACTGCACTTAAACAGAAAGGGAACCAATCTACTCGGAGAAAGGATCCTTCAGGCGGTACAGAAGCATTTAAACTAGAAAGGAAGGGGAGAAAACAAAAAAACAGAAGGAGACTACATCAAAACAAGGGCAACAACTCAGGTAAGACCACTATTAAATGTATTTATCTTAATGCTAGAAGTCTCAGAAACAAAATGTTAGAACTTGAAGCTACTGCACTAACAAGTAACTACGATGTGATAGGTGTTACAGAAACTTGGTTGTCTGAGAGTGATGGAGACGAATATAATATCAGTGGGTACACACTGTATAGGAAAGACAGGCAGGACAGAAGAGGCGGAGGGTAGCGCTATACATAAGAAATAGCCTTGAAGCCCAGGTGTTAAATCAGGACAAAGAAAACAATGCAGAATCAATATGGGTCAGAATAATGGACACAAATTCAAAGGGCATAATAATAGGAGCATGCTATAGACCGCCAAATTCAGGCGCTGAGCAAAATAATCTGTTGTACAATGACATTTCCCGAAATGCGTGTAGAAAAGGAGAAGCCATACTAATGGGGATTTCAACTTCCCCAGTATAAAATGGGAAAACCCGATGGGGGGGTCCGACGGACGAAAATTGAAATGGTGGAAATGACAAATGACTGCTTCCTAACGGTAATTTGTCAAGGCACCGACTAGAGGGAGAGCATGCCTTGATTTAGTCTTTTCAAATAATGAAGACAGAATAACTAAAATAGAGGTCAGAGAGCCATTGGCAAACCCAGACCACAACATGGTCTCATTTGAAATATTTTTAAAACCCCAAAAGTAATGACTAAAGCTAAGGTTTACAATTTTAGAAAAGCAAACTATGAAGGTATGAAACAGAGAGACTAACAGAAGTAGATTGGAGTAAAATAGAAAAACATCCACAGAAAAAGGGTGGCTGTCTTTTAAAAATGTAGCACTAGAGGCACAAAACAATTACATCCCAAAAGTAGACAAATCTAAATCTAAAAACAAAATGGCCAAAATGGTTTAATAGATCAATTAAAAAATATTCAGCGAAAAAAAAGGCACTTTACAGAGCGTTTAAAAGGGGACCAAAACAAAGCACACAGAAAGTCTTACTTGGAACTGCAAACACAAGTCAAAAAGGAAGTTAGAAAGGCCAAGAGAGATAGAAATCAATATTGCTAAGGGGGCTAAAACCAATTCCAAAATGTTTTCCAATATTATAACAGCAAGAGAACATTCAAAGAGGAGGTTAAATGTCTAAGAGACACAAATGGCAAAATCATAGATGAAGAAAAAAAAAGCAAATATATTAAATGATTACTTTTCTGAGATTTTTACAAGGAGGACACGGACAACATGCCCCACATGTCTGGGTTCCTATCCAGTTTTAAATAACTTTAGCATAACAGAGGCAGAAGTGTTAAAAGGGACTAGGAGCTCTTAAAATAAACAAATCCCCTGGGCGGATGAGATCCTCCCAATAGTACCCAAAGAAATGAAAGAAGTTCTTTACAAACCGTAACCAAGGATCATGCAACAGTCTCTTGACACAGGGTTGTACCGATGGACTGAAGAAAATAGCAAACGTAATACCGATCCACAAAAAGGAGACAAAACTGAACCAGGTAACTACAGACCAATAAGCCTGACTTCTATTATATGTAAACTTATGGAAACTATAATAAGATCCAAAATGGAAAAATTACCTATATGGTAACAATATCCTGGGTGACAGCCAGCATGGTTTTAGGAAAGGGAGATCATGTCTAACTAACCTGGGACTTTTTCGAGGATGCAACATTGAAAATGGACAACTGCAAAGCATACGACATGGTCTATTTAGATTTCCAGAAAGCTTTTGACAAAGTCCCGCATAAAAGATTAATTCTCAAACTGAACATGGGAGGGATTCAAGGACCGCATGGCGATGGATTAGGGAGTGGTTAACAGGTGGAAAACAGAAAGTACTGATTAGAGGAGAAACCTCGAAATGGAGTGAGGAACCAGTGGTGTACCACAGGGATCAGTATTAGGTCCTCTGCTATTCCTAATCTACATTAATGATTTAGACTCTGATATAGTAAACAAACTGCGTTAAATTTGCAGACTGGGAAAAAATAGGAGGAGTGGCAGACACTGTTGGGCAGCAAGGGTCATTCAAAATGATCTAGACCGCATTCAAAATTGGGCAGACACATGGCAAATGAAATTTAATAGAGAAAAGTGTAAAGTATTGCATGCGGGGAAATAAAATGTTCATTATAAATATCATATGGGAGATAGTGAAATTGAAGAAGGGAACTATGAAAAAGACCTAGGAGTTTATGTTGACTCAGAAATGTCTTCATCTAGACAATGTGGGAAGCTATAAAAAGGCTAACAAGATGCTTGGATATATTGTGAGAAGTGTTGAATTTAAAATCAAAGGGAAGTAATGTTAAAACTCTACAATGCATTAGTAAGACCTCACCTAGAATATTGTGTTCAGTTCTGGTCACCTCGTTACAAAAGGATATTGCTGCTCTAGAAAGAGTGCAAAGAAGACCAACCAAATTATCCCGGGTTTAAAGGGCATGTCGATGCAGACAGGCTAAAAGAATTGAATCTATTCAGTCTTGAACAAAGAAGACTTCTGCTGGGATCTGATTCAAACATTCAAAATCCTAAAAGGTATAGACAATGTCAACCCGGGGACTTCTTTGACTTGAAAAAAGAAAAAAGGACCAGGGTCATAAATGGAGATTAGATAAAGGGGCATTCAGAACAGAAAATAGGAGGCTTTTTTACACAGAGAAATTGTGAGGGTCTGGAACCAACTCCCCAGTAATGTTGGGAAGCTGACACCCTGGGATCCTTCAAAAGCTGCTTGATGAGATTCTGGGATCAATAAGCTACTAACCAAGCAAGAAAGGGGATGGGCTGAATGGCCTCCTCTGGTTTGGGAACTTTCTTTATGTTTCTTATGTTCTTATGTGCGTGCTGGGAGGTGCCAGGGACTGTTTGGAGAGGCGCTGGGTCCCTGCGCCAGTCGATGATGCCGTGCCTGCACTGGGGGGTGCCAGGGACCATTTGGCGAGCCACTGGGATCCCATGCAGGGTCTCTTGGGCCCCTTGGCGCTGGGGAGGTGCCAGGAAGATTTGACTAGGCAGCTGGGACCCCACGTGGGGTTGCTAGTGTCCGTCGCATACGCTGGGAGGTGGCAGGGACCGTTTGGCGAGGCGCTTCCGGACCCAGCAGCGTGGTTGCTGTGCCCTGTCTGCGTGCTGGTGAGGTGACAGGGACCATTTCGAGCAGCTGGGACCCCTGCGGGGTCTCTGGGCCCGTCCTGGCGCTGGGGATGTGCCTGGGGTCATTTGGCGACCCGCTGGGACCCCGCACAGGCTCACTGTGGCCCATGATCGTGCTGGGGAGGTGGCAGGGACCCGTTTGGCGAGCCGATGGGACCCCACGCAAAGTCGTTGGGGCCCGTGCGCGTGCTGGGGAGATGCCAGGGACCATTTGGCAAGGCAGCTGGGACCCGTGCGTGGGGTCTCTTGGGGTCTGTGTGCATGCTGGGGAGGTGCCAGGGACCATTTGGCGATCTGCTTGGACCCCCAGTGGTTGCTGGGCCCTGTCCGAGTGCTGGGTAGGTGCCAGGGATAATTTGGCGAGCTGCTAGGACCCAGCGTAGGGTTGCTGGTGTCTGTCTCTTGCGTGCTGGGATGGTGCCAGAGACCATTTGGTGAGCAGCTGGGACCCCATGCATGGTCTCTTGGTCCCCATGCGCTCGCTGAGGGGCGTGCCAGGGACGATTTATGACCGCTGGGACCCCGCGTGGGGTTGCTGGTGTCCGTCTTGGCGTGTAGGGGAGGTTCCAGGGCCATTTGGCGAGCCTCTGGGAACCCTTGCGGGGGACCCTGGGGCTCCGTCTTGGCGCTGGGGAGGTGCCAGGGACAGTTTGGCAAGCTGGTTGGACCCAAGCGTGAAGTCGCTGGAGCCCTGTCGCAAGTGCTGGGGATGTGACAGGGACCATTTGTGAGCCACTGGGACCCCTTTGGGGTCACTGGGCCCAGTGCATGCACTGGGGGGTGCCAAAGGTGTGTTTGGTGAGTCGCTGGGACCCTGCGCCCGGATCATTTGGGGTCCAGTGCTATGCGCTGAGGGGATGTGCCAGGGACCATTTGGCGACCCGCTGGGACCCCGCCAGGGTTGCTGAGGTCCGTGCGTGCGCTGGGGAGGTGCCTGGGACAGTTTGCCAAGCTGGTTTGACCCAGCGTGAAGTAAAGCTGCCGGAGCCTGTCTCTGCGCGCTGGGGATGTGACAAGGACCATTTGTGAGCCGATGGGACCCCACGTGTGGTTGCTGGGCCCCTGTCTTGCGTAGGGTAGGTGCCAGGGACAATTTGGCGAGCCTCTGTGAACCTGCGGGGTCGCTGGGGCCGGATGCGTGCTGGGAGGTGCCAGGGACAACTTGGCGAGCAGCTAGAACCCCTCGTGGGTCGCTGGGGCTGGGGTGTGCGCTGGGAGGCGCCAGGGACCGTTTCGCGAACCACTGGGACCCCATGTGAAGTCGCTAGTGTCCGTGTGCGTGCTGGGAGGTGCCAGGGACTGTTTGGACAGGCACTGGGACCCTGCGCTGGGTCGGTGGTGATCGTGCCTGCTCTTGGTAGGTGCCAGGGATCATTTGGCGAGCCGCTGGGACCCCAGCCCTGGGGGTTGCTGGGCCCTGTGTGTGTGCGCTGGGTAGGTGCCAGAGACCATTTGGTGAGCAGATGGGACCCTGTGTGGGGTCGCTGGGCCCATCGCTCGCTGGGGGAGGTGCCAGGGCGGTTTGGCGAGCCGCTGGGACTGTCGCGTGGGTCGCTACTGTCCGTGCGCGCGCTGGGGAGCTTCTGTGACCATTTGGTGAGCAGATGGGATCCCGTGTGGGGTCGCTGGGGCCCGATGCACACGCTGGGAGGTGCCAGGGACCTTTTGGCGAGCATGGCACCCCGCACGTGTTGCTGGGATCCGTCGTGTGTGCTTGGGAGCAGCTGGGACCTCGGCGTGATGTCGCTGGGGCCCGTGCCTGCGCTGAGAGGAGGTGCCAGGGACCTTTTGGCGATCTGCTTGGACCCCGTGTGAAGTCGCTGGGGCCCGTGCACGCTGGGGGATGTGACAGGGACCATATGTGAGCTGTTGGGACCCCGGCGTGGTTGCTGGGCAATTGCGACGCTGGGTAGGTGCCAGGTACCATTTGGTGACCTCTGGGAACACGCATGAAATCGCTGGGCTATCGCGTTCTGGGGGAGGTGCCAGGGACTGTTTGGAGAGGCTTGGGACCCTGCTCGGGTTGTTGGTGCCCATGCTGCTGGGTAGGTGCCAGGGACCATTTGGCGAGCCTCTGGGAACCAGCAGCACTGGTGGTCAAGCTGGGCCCGTCTGGTCGTGGGCCCCGTCTTGGCCGCTGGGTAGGTGCCAGGGACAGTTTGGTAAGCAGATGGGACCCCGTGTTGGGTGGGGGCCCATGCGCATGCTGGGAGGCGGCAGGAACGGTTTGGCGAGCTGCTGGGACCCCACCGCCGGGTTCCTGGGGCCCTTGCGCCGCGCCTGAGAAGTGCCAGGGACCATTTAGCCAGCTGCTCGGACCCCACGCGTGATTGCTGGGCCCTGTGTGCATGGTGGTGATTTGCCAGGGATCATTTGTCAAGCAGCTGGGACCCCGTGCAGGGTCGCTGGGGCCCGTCTTTTGCGCAGGGGGGCCGCCAGGCATGGTTTGGCGAGCATGGAACCCAGCGTGGGGTCGCTGGTGCCCGTGCAAGTGCTGGGGAGGTGCCAGGGATCATTTGACGAGCCACTGGGGACCCGCACAGGGTCACTGGGGCCCGTGCTTGTGCTGGGAAGGTGCCAGGGACAATTTGGCGATCCTCTGTGTGAACCTGCACGGGTCGCTGGGGCCCGGATGCGTGCTGGCGGATCATTTGGCGAGCAGATTGGACCCAGCGCCCAGGGTCGCTGAAGCCCTGTGGGCGCTGGGGAGGTGCCAGGCACCGTTTGGCGATCGCTGGGACCCCACGCCAGGTCGCAGGGTCCAGTGAGTGTGCTGGGCAGGTGCCAGCGACCGTTTGGCGAGCCAGTGGGACTCGGCGCCAAGTCACTGGGGGACTGTCTTGGCGCTGGGGAGGTGCCAGGGAACATTTGGTGAGCGCTTGGACCCCACGCGGGGTCGCTTATGCCCCTGTGCGCTGGGGAGGTGCCACGGACCATTTGGCGAGCCGCTGGGATCTGGGCGGGGTCGCTGAGCCCCATCTCTTGCTGGGGAGGTGCCAGGGACCGTTTGGCGAGCCGCTGGGAACCCGCTGACGTGGTTGTTGGGGCCGGACGTGCTGGAGAGGTGCCAGGGACAACTTGGCGAGCCGCTGGGACCCAGCGTGGGATCCCTGGGTCCAGTGCGGGGTCCTTGGGGCTCATGCAGCGCTGGGGAGGCGCCAGGGACCGTTTGGTGTGCCGCTGGGACCCAGCGTGGTGTGTCGCTAGTGTCCCACGTCGTGTGCTGGGAGGTGCCAGCGACCGTTTGGCGAGCCAGTGGGACTCGAGCCAAGTCACTGGGGACTGTGCCCGCTGGGGAGGTGCCAGGGACCATTTGGCGAGCAGCTGGGATCACAGGTAGGATCCCTGGGTCCAGTCTTGAGGTCGGGGGGCCATCACGGCGTGCTGGGGAGCGCCAGGGATCGTTTGGCGAGCCGCTTTCCGGACCCAGCGTGGTGTCGCTAGTGTCCGTGCGTGCGCTGGGAGGTGCCAAGGACCATTTGGCGAAGCAGCTTGGAACCGCACAGGGGTCGCTGGGGGCCCATCTGCCCAGCTGGGGAGGCGCCAGGGGCGGTTTGAGCAGCTGGGACCCAGCGTGAAGTCGCTGGGGCCCGTCTTGCGCCGCTGGGATGTGCCAGGTCCATTTGCGAGCCGCTGGGACATCACACATGGTTGCTGGGCCCTGTGCCCGCGCTGGAGTAGTGTCAGTGACCATTTGGTGAGCCACTGGGAACCCGCACTGGGTGGCTGGACCCAGTGCACTTGCTGGGCAGGTGCCAGGGACCGTTTGCCGAGCCGCTGGGACCCCACGCAGGGTCGGAGGGTCCAGTGAGTGTGCTTGGGAGGTGCCAGCGACCGTTTGGCGAGCCAGTGGGACTTCGCGCCAAGACACTGGGCACTATGCGTGCGCTTGGTAGGTGCCAAGGACCATTTGGCGAGCCGCTTGGACCCCGTGTGGGGTCGCTTATGCCCGTGCGCGCTGGGTAGGTGCCAGGGACCATTTGGCGAGCCGCTGGGACCCGCGCGGGGTCGCTGAGCACTGTGTGCGCGCTGGGGAGGTGCCAGGGATTATTTGGCGAGCCGCTGGGTCACCGAGCAGAGTCGCTGGGTCCAGTCTTGGCTGGGGAGGTGCCTGGGACAGTTTGGCAAGCCACTTGGACCAAGTGCAAAATCCCTGGGGCCCATGCGCGCTGGGGAGGTGCCAGGGACCGTTTGGCAAGCCGCTGGTACCCCACGCAGGGTCACTGCGTCCAGTGCGTACGCAGGGGAGGTGCCAGGGACCGTCTGGCGAGCCGCTGGGACCCAGCGCGGTGTAGCTGTTGCCCATGCGCCCGCTGGGAGGCCAGGGGGCGGTTTGGCGAGCAGCTGGGACCCAGCGTGAAGTCGCTGGGGCCCCATGCGTGCTGGGATGTGCCAGGTCCATTTGTGAGCCACTGGGACATCACACATGGTTGCTGGGCCCTGTGCCCGCTGGAGTAGGTGTCAGTGACCATTTGGTGAGCCACTGGGAACCCGCGCGGGGGTGACTGGACCCAGGCGCTTGCTGGGCGGTGCCAGGGACCGTTTGCAAAGCCGCTGGGACCACATGCAGGGTCGGAGGGTCAGTGAGCATACTGGGAGGTGCCAGCGACTGTTTGGCGAGCCAGTGGGACTCAGCGCCAAGTCAATGGGGACTGTCCGGCGCTGGGGAGGTGCCAGGGACCATTTGGCGAGCCGCTGGGACCCTGTGCGGGGTCGCTGGGGTCCGTCGCGTGCACAGGAGGCGCCAGGGCCGGTTTGGCAAGCGCTGGGACCCCGTCTGGGGGTCGCTTATGCACGTGTGCGTGCTGTGCAGGTGCCAGGGACCATTTGGCGAGCAGCTGGGAGCCCGGCCCGGGATCGCTGGGCACCATCTTGGCGCTGGGGAAGGTGCCAGGGACCAGTTGGCGAGCCGCTGGGACCCCGCGCGGGTTTGTTGGGCACTGTGCGTGCACTTGGTAGTTGCCAGGGACCATTTGGCGAGCCGCTGTGACCCTGCGTGGTGTCGCTGGTGTCAGTGGCGTGTTGTGTAGGTGCCAGGCACAATTTGGCGAGCTGCTGGGACCCAGCGTGTGGTGCGCTAGTGTTGCCGTGCGCCCTTTCGGGAGGTGCCAGTGACCATTTGGCGACGCTGGGACCCAGGCGTGGGGTCGGCAGTGTTAGATGCGTGCGTTGGGGAGGTGCCAGGGACGATTTGGCGAGCAGCAAGGCCCCTGTGTGTGGGGTCGCTGGGGCCCATGCGTCTGCGCTTGAGGAGTCGCCAGGGACCATTTGGCGAGCCGATGGGACCCAGTGTGGAGTCGCTGAGTGTCTGTCGCAGCGTTGGGGAAATGCCAGGGACCGTTTGCGAACTGCTGGGACCCAGCGTGGGGTCGCTAGTGTCTGTCGCCCGCTGGGGAGGTGCTAGAACAATTTGGCAAGCTGCAGAACCCCGCACGGGGTCGGTGGGAGCTTGTGTGCGTGCTGGGGATGTGCCAGGGATCATTTGGCAAACCCTGGGACCCCGCGTGCTGTCGCTAGTGTCCGTGCGTCTTGGGGAGGTGCCAGGACCGTTTGGCGAACCGCTTGGAACCCTTACCCGGGTGGCTGGGGTCCCATCGCGAGAGAGCTGAAGGCGCCAGGGGCGGTTTGGCGAGCAGCTGGGACCCCGTTTAGTGTCGCTAGGTGTCCAGTGCGCGTGCTGGGTAGGTGCCAGGGACCATT
The DNA here is from genome assembly GCA_036884735.1 of Huso huso. NCBI lineage: Eukaryota > Metazoa > Chordata > Actinopteri > Acipenseriformes > Acipenseridae > Huso > Huso huso. The sequence continues at coordinate 26,769 of JAHFZB010000068.1, read as the reverse complement.
TGGCGCCGCTGTGACCCGGCGTCCCGATCGCTGGAGCCCAGTCTTGGCGCACTGGGGAGGTGCCAGGGCGGGCAGCTGGGACCTAAGCCCGGTCGCTGGGCAAAGTCGCGAGTCCGGTGGAGACCATCGTTCACTGAGGGAGGTGCCAGGGACCGTTTGGCGAACATGGGACAGCGTTGGTGTGGCTAGTGTCCCGTCATGCAGCTGGGGAAGTGCCAGGGATCATTTGGCCAGCTTGGACCTCGTCGCGGGATTGCGGGGGTCCCATGCGGCGCTGGGATCCCGTCTTGGTCGCTGTCCTCGTGATTGCACTGGGGAGGGCCAGGGACCATTGACTAGCCGCACAGACCCCACGCGGGGTCTCTGGGGCACTTTGTCTGCGTGCTGGGGAGGAACCAGGGATCGTTTGGCAAACGGCTGGGGCCCCGCGTGGGGTCGATGGGGCCCGTGCGTGTGATTGGGAGCTGCCAGGGACTATTTGGCGAGCCACCTGTACCCCGCGCGGGGTCGCTGGGCCCATTGCGCGTGCTGGGGAGGTGCCAGGGACCATTTGCTAGCCGCTGGGATCCCACGCAGGCTCGCTGCGGCTCGTGCCCGTGCTGGGGAGGTGCCAGGACCGTTTGCGGGTCGCTGAGACCCCATGCGTGGTCTCTGGGGCACGTGCGTGTGCCGGGGAGGTGCCAGGGACTATTTGGCGAGCCTCTCGTACCCTGTGTGCGGTCGCTGGTCCCAGTGCGCATGCTGGGTGGTACCAGGGACCGTTTGGCGTGCCGCTGGGACCACTTGCGACGTTGCTGGGGCCCGTGCACGCGATGGAGATAATGCCAGGGACCATTTCGCGGCGCTGGGACCCCTTGGCCCGAGTCGCTGGGCCCAAGCACGTGTTGGGAGGTAAGAGGACAGTTTGGCGAGCGCTGGGACCCAGCGTGTGGTCGCTGGGACCAGTGCGAGGTCGGTGGAGACCATGCGTTCGCTGGGGAGGTGCCAGGGACCGTTTGGCGAGCCACTGGGACCCAGTTTGGTGTCGCTAGTGTCCGTGCGCGCGCTGGGGAGGTGCCAGGGATCATTTGGCGAGCAGCTTGGACCTCGTGCGGGATTGCGGGGTCCCCGTCTCTGGCGCTCGGAGGCGCCAGGGAGCGGTTTGGCGAAACCTCTGGGTCCCTGCTTGGGGGTCGCTGGGCCCTGTGCTTGCTGTGCTGGGGAGGTGCCAGGGACCGTTTGGCGAGCAGCTGGTACCCCGAGCTGGGTCGCTGGGGCCCGTGCATGTACTGGGGAGGTGCCAGGAACCGTTTGGCGAGCCGCTGGGACGTTGCTCGGGGTCTCTGGGTACGTCGCGCTGGGAGAGTGCGAGGGACCATTTGCCGAGCCACTAGGACCCCGCGGGGAGGTCACTGGGCCCCGTCTTGTGAGGGAGGTGCCAGGGACCATTTGGAGCGCTTGGACCCGGTGCAGGGTCGCTGGAGCCCAGTGTGCGTGCTGGGGGAGGTGCAGGGACGCTTAGCGAGCCCCTGGGGGCCCCCACAGAGCTCGCTGAGGCCGTTGCCTGTGCTGGGGAGGTGCCGGACCGTTTGCCGAGCCGTTGGGACGTTGCGCGGGGTCTCTGTGGTCCGTGCGCGCGCTGCTGAGGTGCGAGGGACCATTTGCCGAGCCACTAGGACCCAGCGTGGGGTCGCTGGGCCCCGTGCGCGCGCTGGGGAGGTGCCAGGGACAGTTTGGCAAGCAGCTGGTACCCCGAGTGGGGTCGCTGGGGCACATGCGCGTGCTGGGGAGGTGCCAGGGACTGTTGGCAGAGCCGCTCGTACCCAGCGTCGATCGCTTGAAGCAAGTGCGCATGCTGGGGAGGTGCCAGGGACCATTTGGCGAGCCGCTGGGATGCCGCTGCAGGGTCGTGGGTCCCATGCTGGCGTGCTGGGGGAGGTCAGGGACCATTTGGTGAGCCGCTGGGACCCCGAGTGGGGTCGCTGGTCCCCGTGCGCGTGCTGGGGTGGCGCCAGGGACCGTTTGGCGTTCCGCTGGGACCCCGAGCGGGTTCGCTGAGCCCAGTGCGGCGTGCTGGGGAGGTGCCAGTGACCATTTGCGAGCCGCTGGCACCCCATGCAGGGTCACTGGGTCCAGTGCGCATGCTGGGGATGTACCAGGATCGTTTGGCTTGCCGCTGGGACCCAGCGTGGTCGCTAGGCCCATCGCCCGCTGGGGATGTGCTAGGGACCATTGCGAGCCGCTGAGACCCGTCTTGGAACGCTGGGCCCAGTCGCGGCGTGCTGAGATACCAGGGATGCGTTTGGCGAACCGCTTAGGACCCGCCGTGGTTGCTGGTCCTAATTGCTCGCGCTGGGGAGGTGCTAGGATTATTTGGCAAAGCGCTTGGACCCGCCCGGTTAAGCTGGGTCCCATCTTGGCGTGCTGGGGAGGACGAGGGACCATCTGGGTTCCGCGGCGTGCTGGGGTGGCGCCAGGGACCGTTTGGCGTCAACTGGGACCCGGCGGGTTTACTGAGCCCAGTGGGTGTGCTGGGGAGGTGCCAGGAACGTGGTGGCGCTGGGGCCCCGCAGGCTGCGCTGAGGCCCGTGCCGATGCTGGAGGTGCCAGGGACCATTGCCCGAGCCACTGGGACCCTCTTGGCGGGGTCTCTGGGAGACGCGTGTGCGTGCTGAGGTGCTGAGGGATTATTTGGTGAGCCGCTTGGACCCCAGCCCAGGTTCGCTGGGTCCCATGCACGCTAAAGAGGTGCCAGGGACCATTTGGCGCAGCTGGGGCGCTGTGAGTGGTCGCTGGACCCAGTGCGCGTGCTGAGGAGGTGCTAGGGAACATTTGGCGAGCCGCTGGGATTCCACGTGGGGTCGCTTGGTCCCGTCGTCATGCTGGGGAGGTGCCAGGGACTGTTTGGCGGTAGCTGGGTACCAGCTTGGTCGCTGGGCAGCGATCTTTCGCGCTGAGGTGCCAGGGACCATTTGGGAGCCCCTGGGGCCCCGTGTGTGGTTGCTGGTCCCTGTGCTCGCGCTGTGGAGGTGCCAAGGGTATTTGGTGAGCCGCTGGGTCCCCCAGCAGGCTCGTTGAGGCGGCTCTGGCGCGTGCTGGTGGGGGCCAGGGACCATTTGGCGAGCAGCTCGGACATGCTCCTGTGAGTCTCTGGGGCCCATCGTGCTGAGGATGTGCCAGGGACCATTTTGCCGAGCCCGCTGGGACAGCGGGGTCGCTGGGTCCCATGCCTTGGGGAGGACAGGGACCATTGGTGTTCTTGGACCCCGGTGGGTAGCTGGGCCCCGTCTTTGGCGATGCTGGGGTGGCGCCAGGGACGGTTTGGCGATCCTTCGGGACCCCTGGCGGGGCAGCTGGGCACAATCGCTTGCTGGGGAGGTGCTAGGAACGGTGTTGCGAGCCGCTGGGGCCCGACGCAGGCTCGCTGAGGCCCGTGCCCGTGCTGGGGAGGTGCCAGGGACCATTTGCCCGAGCCACTGGGACCCTGCGGCAGGGGTCTCTGGGGCATGTGTGCATGCTGGGGAAGTGCCAGGGACTATTTGGCGCCGTAGCGTACCCAGCGCAGGTCGCTGGGCCCCGTGCGGGCTGGAGGTGCCAGGGACCGTTTGCCCGAGCCACTGAGGCCCAGCGAGAGTCGCTGGGGCCCATGTGCGTGCTGGCAGGTGCCAGGGATCATTTGGATAGCCACTGGGACCCCTCTTTGGGTCGCTGGGCCCCGTGCATCGCTGGGGAGGGGCCACATTACCATTTGGCGAGCAGCTGGGACTCCATAGCCCGAAGATGCTGGGGCCGACAGCAGTGCTGAGGGATGTGCCAGGGATGGGGCGGTGAGCCTGGGACCCTGCTTGGCAGGTCGCTGGGCCCGTGCTCTTGCTGAAGTGCCAGGGACCACCGGCGAAGCTGCTGGGACACCGCACGTGGTTGCTGGGCCTCGTGCGTGCGCTTGGGAGGTGCTAGGACCATTTGGTGATCTGGCTGGGACCCTCGCTGGTTCGCTGCGCCCTGTGCACGCCTGTGATTCGCCAGACCATTTACGAGCCGGTTGCATTCCGCGTATGTGTCGCTGGGCCCAGTGCACGCGCTGAGGAGTTGTAATGATTTGGCGAGCCGCTGATCCCACGGGGTCGCTGGGCCGCGTGTCGCGCGAGGATAGGGACCACGGCAGCGCCGCTGGACCTCAAGGTGGTGGTTGTTGGTCCCTGTGCTACCATGGAGGGGTGCTAAGGACTATTTGGTGAGCCACTGACCCCCGCTGGCTCGCTGAGCGTCTGCAGACGCTGCTGGTGAGGGGCCAGGACCATTTACGAGCCGCCGACATCGCGCTGGAGTCTCTGGGCCCGCGCTGCGTGCTGGGAGGTGCCAGGACCGCTTTACGAAGACTGGGACCGCTGGGTCAAGCAGTTCGCACGCTGCGTTGGGAGGACTGTTTGGCGTGCCGACACCTCGAAAGGGCTCGCTGAGGCCTGCGGCACAAGGTTGGGAGGGGCCAGGACCCGATGATGAAAGCCGCTGGGACCTGCAAAGGGTAGCTAGCCTGCTCAAAGCAGTGAGGTGCCAGGATCATTAGTGAGTAGTTGGGACCCCGTGCGGGGTAGCTAGGGGTTCGCGGCGCGGTGCTGGGGAGGCGCCAGGGCCGGTTTAGCGAAATGCGGGGACCTCGCATGGGTCGCTGGGTATCATGCACGCATGGGAAGGTGCCAGAGCATTTGGCGAAATGGCTGATGCCGAGCGGGTCGCTGGGCCCCGTGAGATGCTGTGGAGGCGCCGGTAGATGGTTTGGCGAGCCGCTAGTACCCGGCGCGAGGTCGCTGGGCCTTGTGTGCGCATGGCGGAGGTGCCAGTGATTATTTGGCGAGCCGCTGGGACCCTGCGCAGGTTCGCTACGCAGTGAGTGCGCTGGGAGGTCCCAGGAACCATTTGGCAAGTCGCTGGGAACCCATGCGGGGGTCACTTGGCCGGTGCGTGTGCTGGGGAGGTCCGAGGAACCGTTTGGCGTGCCGCTGGGACCCCGCACGTGGACGCTGGGACCCGTGCGCGTGGGGGGGAGGTGCCAGGGACCATTTGGCGAGCCTTTAGACCATCCAGTTTTGTTGGGCCCCTGTGTCGCTGGGCATGTTGGGTGGGACCATTTTGCCTGGCACCCTGTGCGGGGTCGCTGGGGGCCCAAGGCGCTGGGGAGGTCCCAGGGACCATTTGGCAAGTCGCTGGGAACCCATGCGGGGTCACTTGGCCCGTGGCACTGGGGAGGTCACCAGGAACTGGTTTGGGAGCCGCTGGGACCCCGGGAACCTGTGTGCGCGTGGGGGAGTGCCAGACGATTTGGTCGAGCCGGGTGAGACCACAGCGGTTTCGCTGGGCCCTGTGCGCGCTGGGGGTTTGGGAGGGACCATTTGGAGAGCCGCTGGGGGCTCACAGTTTAATGTCCGCTGGGAGTGTCCGCTGGTGTCCGTGCGTGCGCTGGGAGTTAGGGAGCATTTGGCGAGCAGCTGGGATGCTGAGCGGGGTCGCTGGGCCCCGTGAGCGTGCTGGGGAGGCGCCAGGGATGGTTTGGCGAGCCGCTGGTACCCGGCACGGGTCGGTGGGCCTTGTGTGGCGCACGGGCGGAGGTGCCAGTGATTGTTGGTCGAGCGCTGGGACCTCGCGGGAGTTCGCTAAGAAAAGTGCAGCTGGGGGGATGTCCCAGGAACCATTTGGAAGTCGCTGGGAACTCCATGCGGGTCACTGGGCCGGTGCGTGGTGCTGGGAGGCGCTAGGGACTGCTTACAGTCAGCTGGGACCCCACGTAATGTTGCTAGTGTCCGTAAGGCGCTGGGAGGTGCCAGGGAGACGGCGAGCAGCTGGGATGCTGGAGCGGGGTCGCTGGGGCCTGAGCTGCAAGGGGAGGCACCAGGGATGGTTTGGCAGCCGCTGGCACCGCGCGCCGGGTCGGGCCTTGTGTGCGCATCATGAGGTGCCAGTGATTATTTGTCGAGCCGGCTGGGACCCCGCGGTTCGCTACGAAAAGGCAGCTGGGAGGTCCCAGGAACCATTTGGCAAGTCGTTGGAACCCATGCGGGTCACTAGGCCTGTGCGTAGTTGGGAGGCCAGGACAAGCTTGGCAAGCCACACGCGCTGGAATTCGCTGGTTGGTAGCGCACCGGGATGTGCCAGGGACCATTTGGCGAGCAGCTGGGATGTTGGAGCGGGTCACGGGCTCTGAGCGTGTTGGGAGGCGCCAGGGATGGTTTACGTAGTCATTGGTACCCAAGCGCGGGTCGCTGGGCCTTGTGCAGCACGGGCGGAGGTGCCAGTGATTATTTGTCGAGTCGCTGGGACCGCGCAGTTCGCTGGGCGCAGGCGCTGGGAGTCCCAGGAACCATTTGGCAAGTCGCTGAACCTGGGCGCGGGTCACTACTGCGCGCAGTTGGGAGGGGCCAGGGATGTTTGGCAAGCCGCCACACGCTGGAATTCGCTGGGTTCGTGTGGCACCGGGGATGTGCCAGGGACCATTTAGCAAGCCGCTTAGACCCCTCGCGTGTCTCTGGGCCTGTGTGTGCTGGGGAGGTGCCAGACCATTTGGTGAGCCGGTTGAAACCCGCACAGGGTCGCTGGGCCCCTGTGGCGCTGGGGATGTGCCAGGGATCATTTGGCGAGCCGCTGACCCGCGCGAAGTCGCCGGTGGCCTGCAAGCGCTGGGGATGTGCTAGGATCATTTGAAGCCGCTGGGGGCCCCGCGTAGGGTCGCTGGGGGCCCGCGGCCCGGCTGGAGAGGTGCTAGGGACCGCTTACGAGTCATGAAACCATCAAGTCGCTAGCCCATGTGCTGCTTTGTAGGTGCCAGGGATCATTTGGATAGCCACTGGGACCCTGCGCGGGTCGCTGGGCCCCCGCATGCGCTTGGGAGGAGCTACTGCACCATTTGGCGACGCTGGGACTCCACGAAGATGTTGGGGCACGCGCCGCTGAGGGATGTGCCAGGGATCTTTGGTGAGCCTGTGGGACCCTCTTGGCGAGTCGCTGGGCCCGTGCTCTTGCTGAGGAGTGCCAGGACCATTTTGGCAGCTGGGACACATGCGTGGTTGCTGGGCCCCGTGCGTGCGCTGGGGAGGTGCCAGGACCATTTGGTGATCGCTGGGACCCCGCTGGCGGGTTCGCTGGGCCCCTGTGCACGCCCTGGGGATTATGCCAGACCATTTAAGGCGAGCCTCTGGAAACGCGCGGGTCGTTGGGCCCCGTGCGCGGGGAACCGGGAGGACAAGCACCATTTGGCGGCGACTGGGACCCCGTGCGGGGTAGCTGAAGCGCCATGAAGTCTTGCTGTGGGTGCCAGGGACATTTTGGCGAGCCGCTGGGACCCGCCTGCGTCGCGAGGGCCCGTGCAGCGTGCTGGGGAGGTGCCAGGGACTGTTTGGCGTGCCGCTTCTGGGACCCAGCCCGGGCTGGCAGGGTCTGTCTTGGCGGTATTTAAAAAGTGCCAGGATCGTATTTAGGCAGGATGGGACCCCGTGCATTTAAAATGTAATATGTAAGCACGGGTTGCACAGCGTGCTGGGGGCGAATAATTAATTAACGTTTGGCACAAACAGTTGGGACCTCGCGTAGTCGCTCGTGGTTGGGTGTTCTGGGAGTGAGAACGGGAGAGGCGAGAAACAACAGCGGGATAAGACTGGCGGGGTGTTGGGCCCCGTCGGCGTGTCCTCGCCAGGGATGGTTTAGCGAGCCTCCTCGTCTCTTTATTTTGCTGAAGTGCCGCACCTGCATGGCGGAGGTTTTGAAACGATTATTTAAATAGCAAACGACCTGTGCAGCCATTGCACTCAGCTGGGAACCAACCCTCTCTGTGTTTGAATTCCCGTTCTGCTGAGGAGGAACCCGTTTGGCGTGCCTTTGGGACCCCTTGCGTGGGAAGCTGGGACCCCCGGCGCTGTGGGGAGTTAGACCATTTGGCGGTTTGGACCATCCGCAAAAAAAAAAAAAAAGTGCGCTGGGCATGTTGCAGGGACCATTTGGCAGCCGGGCTGGCACCCCTGTGCGGGCGCTGGCCCGCCCGTCTTGCCATAAGGTCCTAGGAACCATTTGGCAAGTCGCTGGGAACCCATGGAGGGTCACTGGCCGGAACGTGCTGGGAGGTGCGAGGAAGGTTTGGCGAGCCGTTGGGACCCGAGGTTTTGTTGGGCCTGAACAGCTTTGCAGGTTGCAGGACCATTTGCAGAGGGCTGGGACCCTACGTAATGTCGCCATTGTCCGTCGCAGAGCGGCAGGGAGGTGCCAGGGAGCATTTGGCGAGCCGCTGGGATGCTGAGCGGGTTTTGGGCCCGTGAGCGGGAGGGGGGCGCCAGGGATGGTTTGGAGGAGCTGGTACCCGGCGCGGGGTCGGAGGGCCTTGGGTGCCCGCACGCCTGAGGTGCCAGTGATTATTGGTCGAGCGCTGGGACCCTGCATGGGGTTCGCTGGGCCGCAGCCCAAGGCGAGGAACCATTTGGCAACACTGGGAACCCATGCGGGTCACTGGGCCACAGCCCAAAGGGAGGCCCGGGGACTGCCCACAGCCTAAAAGGGACCCTAGTAGTTGCACAGTCCGTGCGTGGAGGGGGGAGGTGCTAGAGCATTTGGGGCGGTAGCTGGGGGAGGCCGGGGTCAGCCCCAAGCCCCGTGAGGGAGGGGAGGCGCCAGGGATGGTTTGGGGAGCCGCTGGTACCAGCGCGGTCCCCTGGGCCTTGTGTGGCCGCGATGAGGTGCCAGTGATTACACCAGCCGCTGGGACCTCAGAGGTTCGCAGCACTGCCACAGCCTCCTGGGAGGTCCAGCAGGAACCATTTGGCAAGTCGCTGGGAACCCATGCGGGTCACTGGGCCGGTGCGTGTGCTGGGAGGGCCACCACCACCGCCAAGCCGCTGGGCAGAGGAGCAGGAGCTGCCTCTGCCTCCACCACCACCGCCTTTCCCCACTAGGAGCAGAGAGCAGGAGCTGCCTCTGCTTCCACCACGCCAGGAGCAGAGGAGCAGGAGCTACCCTGCTCACTCACTGCCAGGAGCAGAGGAGCTGGAGCTGCCTCTGCTCTACCACACTCAGGAGCAGAGGAGCTGAGCTGCCTCTGCTTCCACTACCGCTGGGAGCAGAGGAGCTGGAGCTGCCTGCCTCCACACCGCCAGGAGCAGAGGGAGCTGGAGCTGCTCAAGCCCACCACACCACCAGGAGCAGAGGAGCTGGAGCTGCCTGCTTCCGCCACGCCTCCCGGAGCGGGAGGAGCAGGAGCTGCTTGCCGCCTGTGACCACAGGGAGTACGTACGGAGCCCCAGAAAGGGGAGCTGCCGCCACGAAGAGGGGGGGAGGTCTGAGACCACTCTTCCCCAGCAGCAGTTTCGCTTGCAGGGTTCTTGTGGTCGAGCCCGCCAGGAGTGTTGCTAGCCGCTGGGACAGAAGGGGAGGTTGCCTGGGCCCATGCGCAGCGCTGGGGAGGTCGGAGACCATTTGGGGAGGTCCGGGGACCTGCGGGTTCGCCGCAGCCCTGTCGCTGCCGGGGATCGTGGGGAGGTTTGGAGACCTGCTCCCAGCGCGGGTCGTTTCGCTGTCGGAGATCGTGGGGAGGTTTGGAGACCTGGGATCACTGCAGCAGTTTCGCTGGGCCGGAGATCGTGGGGAGGTCCGGGGACCATTTCACTGCAGCAGCTGGGACCCGAGATGTGGGGAGGTCCGACACCTGCCTCTTGACTGCAGCACTATTTGGTGAGCCACTGGGACCCCAGGCTCATGTGAGGCCCGGAGCGTGCTGAAGAATAAGAAGAGGGACCATTTGACCATCCCCTCAGACATCCGCGTGGGTCTCTGGACCGCCCCGCCGAAGGAGTGCTGGGAGGTGCCAGGGACAGTTTGGCGAGCCACTGGGACCCCATTACTGGCAACATTGCCACCTGTGGGCCCCTGAAGCCTCCCTTCCCAGCCCGAGACTTTGGCCTGGAATTGCTGGATTTTATGGGGAGGTGGTCATGAGGCCATAAAGCGGTAACAGGGGGGTATGTGGCAATGTGCCCCGCCTCTGTGTGCATATTATGTGTTGTGTGTTGCGTATGTGTAAATGTTGGTGTATAGATTGGTACATCGGATATAAACGGTCTGTGTTTCACGTGGTATTTAAAAAAGTGTATATTTGTATTTAGTAACGGGATTGCACATCACGCACGTGCATTTGCAAATGTAATATGTAAGCACGGGGTTGCATTAGAATTAATTCCACGTGCTGGGATTCAAGTGAATAATTAATTAGTACTGAATCCAGCACAAACAGTGGCCCTAAAGCGTGGCGGGAGGTGCCAGGGATGGTTTGGCGAGTGTTGGGACCCCGCGAGGTCGCGAAGGAGAAACTAAATAGGGAGGTAAGAGTGATTATTTGGCGAGTTTATACTCACGCGGGTTGTTTGGCCGGCGCAACCGCTTGGGAGGTGTTTAGCACCGCTTTTGTTTGTCTCTTTACCTGGCGACGTGACGCCGGGTTCCTGTTTCGGGAGGTGCCAGGGACCATTTGGCGTAAACTTTAGACAGCCATTGCACTCAGCTGGGCCCAACCCCGCTGTGTTTGTTGCAGGGACCATTTGGCAACCCACTGGCACCCTGTTTGTGACAGCCCCTGCACGCCGCTTGGGAGGTCCCAGGAACCATTGGCAAGTCGCTGAACCCATGCGGGTCACTGGAGGGTGCGTGGTGCTGGGAGGTGCGAGAACCTTACGGCGAAGCCGCTGGGACCCCTGAGACGGTAGCTGGGCCCGCTCGCTGGTGAGGGAGGCAGGACCATTTAAGAGCCGCTGACCCCATGCGGGTTTTGTTGGGCCCCAGCGCTGGGAGGTTGTCAGGGACGTTTAGAGAGCCGCTGGGGACCTCGTAATCTCGTAATGTCAGCAGTCCGTGCGTGCTGGGAGGTGCTGGGAGCATTTGGCGGCCGCTGATGCTGAGCGGGTCGCTGGGCCCCGTGGAGCGTGCTGGGAGGCGCCAGATGGTTTGGCGGCCGCTGGTACCCGCACGGGGTCGCTGGGCTTGTGTAAGACGGCGGAGGTGCCAGTGATTATTGGTTTGCCGCTGGGACCCCGCGAGGTTCGCTACGAAAAGGTGCGCTGGGAGGTCCCAGGAACCATTTGGCAAGTCGCTAAACCCATGCGGGTCACGGCCGGTGCGCAGTTGGGAGGTGCGAGAACCGTTTACGCAGCCGCTGGGACCCCGCACGTGAACGCTGGGACCCGGGTGGCGCCGGGGGGAGGTGCTAGGACCATTTGCAGCCTTTAGGACCATCCACAGTTTTGTTGGGCCCTGTGTGCGCGGCATGTTGTAGACCATTTGGCGAGTCATTGGCACCCTGTGTGGGGTCGCTGGGGTCCGTAGGCGCTTGGGAGGTCCAGGAACCATTTGGCAGTCGCTGGGAACCCATGCGGGTCACTTGGCCGGTGCGTAGCTGGGAGGCGAGGAACCGCTTACGTGTTGCTGACCCCGTGACGGACGCTGGGACCCGTATGGGGGAGGTGGTGACCATTTGGCGAGCTGCTGGGACCACGCGCGGTTTTGTTGGGCCCTGTGCGCGCTTTGCAGGTTGCAGGGACCATTTGGAGAGCCGCTGGGACCCTACGTAATGTCGCTAGTGTCCGTGCGTGCGCTGGGGAGGTGCCAGGGAGCATTTGGCGAGCCGCTGGGATGCTGAGCGGGGTCGCTGGGCCTCGTGGAGCTGCATGGGGAGGCGCCAGGGATGGTTTGGCGAGCCGCTGGTACCCGGCACGGGGTCGCTGGGCCTTGTGTGCGCACGGCGGAGGTGCCAGTGATTATTGGTCGAGCCGCTGGGACCCTGCGCAGGTTCGCTGGGCGCAGTGCGTGCGCTGGGGAGGTCCCAGAACCACGGCAAGCAGCTGGGAACCCGTCTTGAGTAGCTAGGGCCCGTCTTGGCGTGCTGAGGGGCGCCAGGACCGCTTGGCAGTCGTTGGGACCTCACGAATGTTGGTGTCCGTATGGTGGCGCTGGGAGGTGCCAGGGGAGGCATTTGGCGAGCCGCTGGGATGCTGGAGCGGGGTCGCTGGGCCCCTGGAGCGCTGGGGGCTTAGGATGGTTTGGCGAGCCGCCAGTACCGTGCGGGTCAACTGGCCTTGTGTGTGGCGCATGGCCGGAGGTGCCAGTGATTATTTGTCGAGCCGCTGGGACCCCGCGCAGGTTAAGCTGGGCGAGTCGTGGCGCTTGGGAGGTCCCCAGGAACCATTTGGCAAGTCGCTGAACCCATAATACTGGCCGGCGGTGCTGGGGAGGCCAGGACAGTTTGGCAAGCCGTCATTACCGCCGGGAATTGCCAGGGGTCTGCAAAGCACCGGGATGTGCCAGGGACCACGAAGAAAGCCGCTAGGACTTCTCAAGGGTCTCTGGGGCCTGTGTGTGTGCTGGGAGGTGCCAGGGACCACGCAGGAGTCGCTGGAAACCCACAGGGTCGCTGGGCCCGCGTGCCCGCTGAGAGGTGCCAGGGAGAGTTTGCCGAGTCGCTGGAAACCCCACGTCGCTAGCTCCATGTGTGCTTTGTAGGTTAGGATCATTGATAGCCACTGGGACCGGGCGCAGGGTCGCCGGGCCCAGTGCATGCGCTTGGGGAGGAGCCACTTACTCATTTGGCGAGCTGGCTGACTCCACGCTGGCTACGCGGGCCCTGCAAAGCTGGGCTTGGGAGTGAGCCAGCAGGTACCATTTGTAGCTGGGACCAAGTCGCCGGGGCCTGTGCGCGGTTGGGATGTGCCAGGATCGCCGGTGAGCCTGTGGGACCCTGCTGGTCGCTGCCCCTGCGGTTTGCTGGGGAAGTGCCAGAATTCATTTGCTACTGCTGGGACACCGCACGCGGGTTGCTGGGCCCCGCGCAAGGCTTGGGAGGTGCCAGGACCATTTGGTGATCCGACAACTGCCAAGGTTCGGCTGGGCTCCTGTGCACGCCTGTGGATTTCGCCAGGAGACCATTTGGCGAGCTTCTGGGAAACCGCTGCAGGGGTCATGGGCCCAGTGCACGCGCTGAGGAGGTGCTAGAACACGGCGAGCCGCCAATCCCACGTGGCTCATGGGCAGGCTGGGCTGGGAGGTGATGACTATTTATGCAGCCGCTGGGACCCCTGCGGTGGTTGTTGGGTCCCTGTGCCAAGGCCATAGAGGTGCCAAGGACTATTTGGTGAGCCACTGGGACCCCCGCTGGCTCGCTGAGGCCCGTGATGCGCTGGTGAGGGCCAGGGACCATTTGGCAGCCGCCGACATCGCGCAAGGAGTTCTGGGGCCCGTGGCGCTGCGTTGGGAGGAAGTTAGGACTGCTGGCGAGCTTACACTGGGACCCTAATGGGGTCGCTGTGCCCCGACGCTGCGCTGGGGAGGTGCTGTTAACATGAATTGAACGGAAGTACAACAT
>JAHFZB010000068.1:0-12909 GCA_036884735.1 Huso huso | reverse complement strand
CCTTGGGGCTCATGCACGCTTGGAGGCGCCAGGGACCGTTTGGTGTGCTGCTGGGACCCCGCGTGGTGTCGCTAGTGTCCGTGCGTGTGCTGGGGAGGTGCCAGCGACCGTTTGGCGAGCCAGTGGGACTCCGAGCCAAGTCACTGGGGACTGTGCCCGCGCTGGGGAGGTGCCAGGGACCATTTGGCGAGCCGCTGGGATCACGGGTAGGATCCCTGGGTCCAGTGCGGGGTCGTTGGGGCCCATGCGCGTGCTGGGGAGGCGCCAGGGATCGTTTGGCGAGCCGCTCGGACCCCGCGTGGTGTCGCTAGTGTCCGTGCGTGCGCTGGGGAGGTGCCAAGGACCATTTGGCGAGCTGCTTGGAACCGGCACGGGGTCGCTGGGGCCCATGCGCGCGCTGGGGAGGTGCCAGGGACGGTTTGGCGAGCAGCTGGGACCCCGCGTGAAGTCGCTGGGGCCCGTGCGCTCGCTGGGGATGTGCCAGGGTCCATTTGCGAGCCGCTGGGACATCACACATGGTTGCTGGGCCCTGTGCCCGCGCTGGGTAGGTGTCAGTGACCATTTGGTGAGCCACTGGGAACCCGCACTGGGTGGCTGGACCCAGTGCACTTGCTGGGCAGGTGCCAGGGACCGTTTGCCGAGCCAGTGGGACTTCGCGCCAAGACACTGGGCACTATGCGTGCGCTTGGTAGGTGCCAAGGACCATTTGGCGAGCCGCTTGGACCCCGTGTGGGGTCGCTTATGCCCGTGCGCGCTGGGTAGGTGCCAGGGACCATTTGGCGAGCCGCTGGGACCCGCGCGGGGTCGCTGAGCACTGTGTGCGTGCTGGGGAGGTGCCAGGGATTATTTGGCGAGCCGCTGGGTCACCGAGCAGAGTCGCTGGGTCCAGTCTTGGCGGGGGAGGTGCCTGGGACAGTTTGGCAAGCCACTTGGACCAAGTGCGAAATCCCTGGGGCCCATGCGCGCGCTGGGGAGGTGCCAGGGACCGTTTGGCAAGCCGCTGGTACCCACAGCAGGGTCACTGCGTCCAGTGCGCGTGCAGGGGAGGTGCCAGGGACCGTCTGGCGAGCCGCTGGGACCCAGCGCGGGTGTAGCTGTTGCCCATGCGCCGCTGGGGAGGGGCAAGGGATCGTTTGGCGAGCAGCTGGGACCCCGAATGGGGTCTGTAGTGTCCGTGCGCGAGCTTGGAAGGTGCCAGCGACTGTTTGGCGAGCCAGTGGGACTCCGCCAAGTCACTGGGGACTGTGCACGCGCTGAGGAGGTGCCAGGGACCATTTGGCGAGCCGCTGAGACCCCGTGACGGGTCGCTGGGGCCGTCGCGTGCACAGGGGAGGCGCCAAGGACGGTTTACGAGCCGCTGGGACCCCGCGCGTGGTCGCTTATGCACGTGCGTGCCGCTGTGCAGGTGCCAGGGACCATTTGGCGAGCCTCTGGGACCCCGGAGAGGGTCGCTGGGCACTATCGCGCAGCGCTTTGGTAGGTGCCAAGGACCATTTGGCGAGCGCTGGGACCCCTATGGAAGTCGCTGGGGCCCGTGCGGCGTGCTGGGGATGTGCCAGGGTCCATTTGCGAGCCACTGGGACCCCGTACGGGGTCGTTGGGGCCCGTCTTGGCGTCTGGGGAGGTGCCAGGGACCATTTGGCGAGCCGCTGGGACCCCGCGCGGGGTCGCTTATGCCGATGTCGCGCGCTGGGGAGGTGCCAGGGACCGTTTGACGACCAGCTTGGAACCCGCACGGGTCGCTGGGGCCCATCTTGGCGCTGGGGAGGCGCCAGGACGGTTTGGCAAGCAGCTGGGACCCGTGAAGTCGCTGGGGCCCGTGCGCGTGCTGGGGATGTGCCAGGGTCCATTTGCGAGCCACTGGGACATCACACATGGTTGCTGGGCCCTGTGCCCGCGCTGGGTAGGTGTCAGTGACCATTTGGTGAGCCACTGGGAACCCGCACGGGGTGACTGGACCCAGTGCGCTTGCTGGGCAGGTGCCAGGGACCGTTTGCAAAGCCGCTGGGACCACATGCAGGGTCGGAGGGTCCAATGAGCGTACTGGGGAGGTGCCAGCGACTGTTTGGCGAGCCAGTGGGACTCCGCGCCAAGTCAGTGGGGACTGTGCGCGCGCTGGGGAGGTGCCAGGGACCATTTGGCGAGCCGCTGGGACCCTGTACGGGGTCGCTGGGGCCCGTGCGTGCACAGGGGAGGCGCCAAGGACGGTTTGGCAAGCCGCTGGGACCCCGTGCGGGGTCGCTTATGCACGTGTGCGCGCTGTGCAGGTGCCAGGGACCATTTGGCGAGCCGCTGGGAGCCCGAGCGGGATCGCTGGGCACTGTGCGTGCACTTGGTAGTTGCCAGGGACCATTTGGCGAGCCGCTGTGACCCTGCGTGGTGTCGCTAGTGTCAGTGAGCGTGTTGTGTAGGTGCCAGGCACAATTTGGCGAGCTGCTGGGACCCCGCGTGTGGTCGCTAGTGTTCGTGCGCCCGCTCGGGAGGTGCCAGTGACCATTTGGCGAGCCGCTGGGACCAGGCGTGGGGTCGGCAGTGTTCGTGCGTGCGTTGGGGAGGTGCCAGGGACCATTTGGCGAGCAGCAAGGCCCCTGTGTCGGGTCGCTGGGGCCCATGCGTGCGCTTGGGAGTCGCCAGGGACCATTTGGCGAGCCGATGGGACCCAGTGTGGAGTCGCTAGTGTCTGTGCGCGCGTTGGGGAAATGCCAGGGACCGTTTCGCGAACCGCTGGGACCCCGCGTGGGGTCGCTAGTGTCTGTGCGCCCGCTGGGAGGTGCTAGAGACAATTTGGCAAGCTGCAGGGAACCCGCACGGGGTCGGTGGGGCTTGTGTGCGTGCTGGGGATGTGCCAGGGACCATTTGGCGAGCCCCTGGGACCCCGCGTGCTGTCGCTAGTGTCCGTGCGTGCGCTGGGGAGGTGCCAAGGACCGTTTGGCGAACCGCTTGGAACCCGCGCGGGGTCGCTGGGGTCCATGCGCGAGCTGGGGAAGCGCCAGGGACGGTTTGGCGAGCAGCTGGGACCCCGTTTGGTGTCGCTAGTGTCCGTGCGCGTGCTGGGTAGGTGCCAGGGACCATTTGGCGAGCCGCTGTGACCCCGCGTGCGGTCGCTGGGCCCAGTGCGCGCACTGGGGAGGTGCCAGGGCGGGCCGCTGGGACCTAGCGCGGGGTCGCTGGGCAAAGTGCGAGGTCGGTGGAGACCATGCGTTCGCTGGGGAGGTGCCAGGGACAGTTTGGCAAGCTGGTTGGACCCAGCGTGAAGTCGCTGGAGCCTGTGCGCGCGCTGGGGAGGCGCCAGGGACCGTTTTGCGAGCCACTGGGACCCCATGTGGAGTCGCTAGTGTCCGTGTGCGTGCTGGGGAGGTGCCAGGGACTGTTTGGAGAGGCGCTGGGACCCTGCGCCGGGTCGATGATGCCCGTGCCTGCACTGGGTAGGTGCCAGGGACCATTTGGCGAGCCGCTGGGATCCCATGCAGGGTCTCTTGGGCCCGGAAGCGCTGGGGGGGAGGTGCCAGGGAAGATTTGACTAGACGCTGGGACCCCACGTGGGGTTGCTAGTGTCCGTGCGCACGCTGGGGAGGTGGCAGGGACCGTTTGGCGAGACGCTCGGACCCCGCGCGTGGTTGCTGTGCCCTGTGCGCGTGCTGGTGAGGTGACAGGGACCATTTTCGAGCAGCTGGGACCCCGTGCGGGGTCTCTGGGGCCCGGCCGCGCGCTTGGGATGTGCCTGGGGTCATTTGGCGACCCGCTGGGACCCCGCACGGGCTCACTGTGGCCCATGATCGTGCTGGGGAGGTGGCAGGGACCGTTTGGCGAGCCGATGGGACCCCACGCAAAGTCGTTGGGGCCCGTGCGCGTGCTGGGGAGATGCCAGGGACCATTTGGCAAGACGCTCGGACCCCGCGTGGGGTCTCTTGGGTCTGTGTGCGCGCTGGGGAGGTGCCAGGGACCATTTGGCGATCTGCTTGGACCCCCCGAGTGGTTGCTGGGCCCTGTCCGAGTGCTGGGTAGGTGCCAGGGATAATTTGGCGAGCTGCTAGGACCCCGCGTGGGGTTGCTAGTGTCTGTCTCGCGTGCTGGGATGGTGCCAGAGACCATTTGGTGAGCAGCTGGGACCCCATGCATGGTCTCTTGGTCCCATGCGCGCGCTGGGGAGGTGCCAGGGACGATTTGGCGAACCGCTGGGACCCCACGGGGGTTGCTAGTGTCCGTCTAGGCGTGCTGGGTAGGTTCCACGGACCATTTGGCGAGCCTCTGGGAACCCCACGGGGGTCGCTGGGCTCCGTCTTGTGCTGGGGGAGGTGCCAGGGACAGTTTGGCAAGCTGGTTGGACCCAGCGTGAAGTCGCTGGAGCCTGTCTTGGCGCTGGGGATGTGACAGGGACCATTTGTGAGCCGTTGGGACCCCACGTGTGGTTGCTGGGCCCTGTCTTGTGGCTTTAGGAGGTGCCAGGGACAATTTGGCGAGCCTCTGTGAACCTGCACGGGTCGCTGGGGCCCAGATGCGTGCTGGGGAGGTACCAGGGACAACTTGGCGAGCCGCTAGAACCCCTCGTGTGCTGGGCCTGGGGCCTGTGCGCACGCTGGGGGAGGTGCTGGGGACCGTTTTATGAGCCGCTGGGACCCGTTTTGGGGTGGGACCCCATGTGGAGTTAGGTTATGCGCCCTGGGAGGTGCCAGTGACCATTTGGCGAGCCGCTGGGACCAGGCGTGGGGTCGGCAGTGTTCGTGCGTGCGTTGGGGAGGTGCCAGGGACCATTTGGCGAGCAGCAAGGCCCCTGTGTGGGGTCGCTGGGGCCCATGCGTGCGCTTGGGAGTCGCCAGGGACCATTTGGCGAGCCGCTGGGACCCCGCGTGGGGTCGCTAGTGTCTGTGCCCGCTGGGAGGTGCTAGAGACAATTTGGCAAGCTGCAGGAACCCGCACGGGTCGGTGGGGCTTGTGTGCGTGCTGGGGATGTGCCAGGGACCATTTGGCGAGCCCCTGGGACCCCCGTGCTGTCGCTAGTGTCCGTCGTCGCTGGGGAGGTGCCAAGGACCGTTTGGCGAACCGCTTGGAACCCGCACAGGGTCGCTGGGGTCCATCTTGCGAGCTGGGGAAGCGCCAGGGACGGTTTGGCGAGCAGCTGGGACCCCGTTTGGTGTCGCTAGTGTCCGTGCGCGTGCTGGGTAGGTGCCAGGGACCATTTGGCGAGCCGCTGTGACCCCGCGTGCGGTCGCTGGGCCCAGTGCGCGCACTGGGGAGGTGCCAGGGCGGGCCGCTGGGACCTAAGCAGCTGGGGTCGCTGGGCAAAGTCGCGAGGTCGGTGGAGACCATGCGTTCGCTGGGAGGTGCCAGGGACAGTTTGGCAAGCTGGTTGGACCCAGCGTGAAGTCGCTGGAGCCTGTGCGCTGGGGAAGCGCCAGGGACCGTTTTAAGCGAGCCACTGGGACCCCATGTGGAGTCGCTGGTGTCCCAGTGCGTGCTGGGGAGGTGCCAGGGACTGTTTGGAGAGGCGCTGGGACCCTGCGCCGGGTCGATGATGCCCGTGCCTGCACTGGGTAGGTGCCAGGGACCATTTGGCGAGCCGCTGGGATCCCATGCAGGGTCTCTTGGGACCGAGCCTTGCTGGGAGGTGCCAGGGAAGATTTGACTAGACACTGGGACCCCACGTGGGGTTGCTAGTGTCCGTGCGCACGCTGGGGAGGTGGCAGGGACCGTTTGGCGAGACGCTCGGACCCCGCGCATGGTTGCTGTGCCCTGTGCGCGTGCTGGTGAGGTGACAGGGACCATTTTCGAGCAGCTGGGACCCCGTGTGGGGTCTCTGGGGCCCGTCCGCGCGCTTGGGATGTGCCTGGGGTCATTTGGCGACCCGCTGGGACCCCGCACGGGCTCACTGTGGCCCATGATCGTGCTGGGGAGGTGGCAGGGACCGTTTGGCGAGCCGATGGGACCCCACGCAAAGTCGTTGGGGCCCGTCTTGGCGTGCTGGGGAGATGCCAGGGACCATTTGGCAAGGCGCTGGACCCAGCGATAATGGGGTCTCTTGGGTCTGTGTCTGTCGCTGGGGAGGTGCCAGGGACCATTTGGCGAGCTGCTTGGACCCCCAGGGTTGCTGGGCCCTGTCCGAGTGCTGGGATGGTGCCAGGGATAATTTGGCGAGCTAGCTGGGGACCCCGCGTGGGGTTGCTAGTGTCTGTGCGCGTGCTGGGATGGTGCCAGAGACCATTTGGTGAGCAGCTGGGACCCCATGCATGGTCTCTTGGTCCCATCCGCTCGCTGGGGAGGTGCCAGGGACCATTTGGCGAGCCGGTGGGACCCCATGTGGGGTTGCTGGGGTCCGTGTTGGCGTGCTGGGGAGGTGCCAGGGACCGGCTGGGACCCAGCCACGGGGTCACTGGGACCCGTGCTGGCGTGCTGGGGAAAATGCCAGGGACCATTTGTCGAGCAGCTGGGACCCCCGTGGGGGGTCTCTGGGACCCATCTGGGCTGGGAGGTGCCAGGGACCCCCTGGGGTGGGGTTGCTAGGACCGTGTGCCTGGGAGGTGGTAGGGGACCGTTTGGCGAGCCGCTGGGACTGGGGAGGTGCCAGGGACCATTTGTCGAGCAGCTGGGGCCCCGCGGGTCATCCACTGGGACTCCTGATGCTGGGCAGGTGCCAGAAACCATTTGGCGAGCAGCTGGGACCACATGCAGGTCCTCAGGGGCCCGAGCAGCTGGGGAGGTTCCCAGCCCATTTGGCGAGCCTCTGGGAACCCGGACGGGGGTCGCTGGGCTCCGTGTGCTGGGGGGAGGTGCCAGGGACAGTTTGGCAAGCTGATTGGACCCAGCGTGAAGTCGCTGGAGCCTGTGCAAGCTGGGGATGTGACAGGGACCATTTGTGAGCCGCTGGGACCCCGCGTGGGGTCGCTGGTGCCTGTCTTGCATGCTGGCGAGGTGCCAGGGATCATTTGGCGAGCCACTGGGACACTGCGGAGGGTCGCTGGGCCCAGTGCATGCGCTGGGGAGGTGCAAGGGACCATTTGGCGAGGTGCTAGGGACCATTTGGCGTCCTGGGACCCCGTGGGGGTTGCTGACCCCGTGGTGTCAGTGTCAGCGTGCTGGGGAGGTGCCAGGGACAGTTTGGCAAGCTGGTTTGACCCAGCGTGAAGTCGCTGGAGCCTGTCTTGGCGCTGGGGATGTGACAGGGACCATTTGTGAGCCGATGGGACCCCACGTGTGGTTGCTGGGCCCTGTCTTGCTGGGCTGGGTAGGTGCCAGGGACAATTTGGCGAGCCTCTGTGAACCTGCACGGGTCGCTGGGTCCCGGATGCGTGCTGGGGAGGTGCCAGGGACAACTTGGCGAGCCGCTAGAACCCCTCCTGGGTCGCTGGGGCCCGTGTGCGCGCTTGGGAGGCGCCAGGGACCGTTTTGCGAACCACTGGGACCCCATGTGAAGTCGCTAGTGTCCGTGTGCGTGCTGGGGAGGTGCCAGGGACTGTTTGGAGAGGCGCTGGGACCCTGCGCCGGGTCGGTGGTGCCCGTGCCTGCACTTGGTAGGTGCCAGGGACCATTTGGCGAGCCGCTGGGACCCCGCGCGGGGTTGCTGGGCCCTGTGTGTGCGCTGGGTAGGTGCCAGGGACCATTTGGTGAGCAGATGGGACCCTGTGTGGGGTCGCTGGGGCCCATGCGCTCGCTGGGGAGGTGCCAGGGACGGTTTGGCGAGCCGCTGGGACTGCGCGCGGGGTCGCTACTGTCCGTCGCGGCGCTGGGGAGCTGCCAGGGACCTTTGCCGAGCCGCTGGGACCCCACGCCGGGTTGCTGGGCCCTGTGTGTGCTGGGTAGGTGCCAGAGACCATTTGGCGAGCAGATGGGACCCTGTGTGGGGTCGCTGTGGCCGTTCAAGCACGCTGGGGAAGTGCCAGGGACCATTTAGCGAGCTGCTTGGACCCCGCGCATGATTGCTGGGCCCTGTGTGTGCGCTGGGTAGGTGCCAGAGAGTATTTGGCGAGCCGCTGGGACCCCACGCGAAGTCGATAGGGCCCGTGCGTGTACTGGGGAGGTGCCAGGGACAATTTGGCGAGGAGATGGGACCCTGTGTGGGGTCGCTGGGGCCCATGCGCTCGCTGGGGAGGTGCCAGGGACGGTTTGGCGAGCCGCTGGGACTGTGCGGCGGGGGTCGCTACTGTCCGTGCGCGCGCTGGGGAGCTGCCAGGGACCTTTTGCCGAGCCGCTGGGACCCCACGCCGGGTTGCTGGGCCCTGTGTGTGTGCTGGGTAGGTGCCAGAGACCATTTGGCGAGCAGATGGGACCCTGTGTGGGGTCGCTGGGGCCGTGCGCACGCTGGGGAGGCGCCAGGGACGGTTTGGCGAGCTGCTGGGACCACGCGTGGGGTTGCTAGTGTCTGTGCTTGCGCTGGGAAGGTGCCAGAGACCATTTGGTGAGCAGCTGGGACCCCGCAGGATCTCTGGGTCCAATGCGCTCGCTGGGGAGGTGCCAGGGACGATTTGGAGAGCTGCTGGGACCCCGCGGGGTTGCTAGTTTCCGTGTGCGCGCTGGGGAGGTGGTAGGGACCGTTTGGCGAGCCGCTGGGACTGGGGAGGTGCCAGGGACCATTTGTCGAGCAGCTGGGACCCAGCGCGGGGTCTCTGGGGCCCGTGCTCGCGCTGGGGATGTGCCAGGGACCATTTGGCGAGCTGCTGGGGCCCCGCACGGGGTCACTGGGACTCGTGCTTGTGCTGGGAAGGTGCCAGAGACCATTTGTCGAGCAGCTGGGACCCCATGCAGGGTCTCTGGGACCCATGCGCTCGCTGGGGAGGTGCCAGGGATAATTTGGCGAGCTGCTAGGACCCCGCGTGGGGTTGCTAGTGTCTGTGCGCGTGCTGGGATGGTGCCAGAGACCATTTGGTGAGCAGCTGGGACCCCATGCATGGTCTCTTGGTCCCATGCGCTCGCTGGGGAGGTGCCAGGGATGATTTGGCGAACCGCTGGGACCCCACGTGGGGTTGCTAGTGTCCGTGCGCGTGCTGGGTAGGTTCCACGGACCATTTGGCGAGCCTCTGGGAACCCGCACGGGGGTCGCTGGGATCCTTGCACGCGCTGGGGAGGTGCCAGCGACAGTTTGGCAAGCTGGTTGGACCCAGCGTGAAGTCGCTGGAGCCTGTGCGCGCGCTGGGGATGTGACAGGGACCATTTGTGAGCCGCTGGGACCCCACGTGTGGTTGCTGGGCCCTGTCTTGGCGGCTTGGGAGGTGCCAGGGACAATTTGGCGAGCCTCTGTGAACCTGCACGGGGTCGCTGGGGCCCAGATGCGTGCTGGGGAGGTGCCAGGGACAACTTGGCGAGCCGCTAGAACCCCTCGTGGGTCGCTGGGGCCTGTGCGCACGCTGGGGAGGCGCCAGGGACCGTTTAACAACTGGTTGGACCCAGCGTGATGTCGCTCTGGGGAGGTGCCAGGGACCGTTTGGAGCCACTGGGACCCCATGTGGTTGGACCCAGCGTGATGGTGCCAGGGACTGTTTGGCAAGCTGGTTGGACCCAGCGTGAAGTCACTGGAACCTGTGCGCTGGGGAGGCGCCAGGGGACCGTTTTGCGAGCCACTGGGACCCCATGTGGAGTCGCTAGTGTCCGTGTGCGTGCTGGGGAGGTGCCAGGGACTGTTTGGAGAGGCGCTGGGACCCTGCGCCGGGTCGATGGTGCCCGTGCCTGCACTGGGTAGGTGCCACGGACCATTTGGCGAGCCGCTGGGACCCCATGCAGGGACTCTGGGGCCCACGCGCTCGCTGGGGAGGTGCCAGGCACAATTTGGCGAGCCGCTGGGACCCCGCGTGGGGTTGCTAGTGTCCGTGCTCGAGCTCGGGAGGTGGCAGGGACCGTTTGGCGAGCCGCTGGGACCCCACGCGAAGTCGCTGGGGCCCGTGCGCGTTCTGGGGAGGTGCCAGGGACCATTTGGCAAGACGCTCGGACCCTGCGTGGGGTCTCTGGGGCCCGTGCGCACGGGGCTGGGGAGGCACCAGTGACCATTTGGCTAGCTGCTTGGACCCCGCGCGTGGTTGCTGGGCCCTGTG
Source organism: Huso huso (assembly GCA_036884735.1). Lineage (NCBI taxonomy): Eukaryota > Metazoa > Chordata > Actinopteri > Acipenseriformes > Acipenseridae > Huso > Huso huso. Next base: position 2,893 of record JAHFZB010000068.1, on the reverse strand, counting down.
CGCACGCTGGGTAGGTGCCAGGGGTCATTTGGCGATCCTCTGGGAACCCGAACGTGGTCGCTGGGGCACGGATGCATGCTGGGTAGGTGCCAGGGACCATTTGGCGAGCCGCTGGGATCCCGCCCGGCATTGCTGGGCCCTGTGCGTGCGCTGGGTAGGTGCCAGAGACCATTTGGTGAGCCGCTTGGATCTCGCCGACGGGTCGCTGGGCCCGTGCGTGTGCTGGGGAGGTGCCAGGGAACATTTAGAGAGCAGATGGGACCCGTGTGGGGTCGCTGGGGCCCGTGCCGCACGCTGGGGAGGCGCCAGGGACCGTTTGGCGAGCCGCTGGGACCCCACGCCCGGTTCCTGGGGCACTTGCGCGCGCTGGGGAAGTGCCAGCGACCATTTAGCAAGCTGCTCGGACCCCGCGCGTGATTGCTGGGCATTGTGCGCGTGCTGGCGAGGTGCCAGGGATCATTTGTTGAGCAGCTGGGACCCCGTCCGGGGTCGCTGGGGCCCGTGCGCATGCTGGGGAGGTGCCAGGGATCATTTGACGAGCCACTGGGACCCTGCGGAGGGTCGCTGGGCCCCCTGCGTGCACTGGGGAGGTTCAAGGGACTGTTTGGTGAGTCGCTGGGACCCTGCGCAAGGTCGCAGGGTCCAGTGCATGCGCTGGGGATGTGCCAGGGACCATTTGACGAGCCGCTGGGACTACTTGTGGTGTCGCTAGTGTTCGTGCGCGCGCTGGGGAGGTGCTAGGGACCATTTGGCGAGCCGCTGGGACCCCGCACGGGGTCACTGGGGCCAGTACTTGTGCTGGGAAGGTGCCAGAGACCATTTGGCGAGCTTCTGGGACACCATGAAGGGTCTCTGGGTCCCATGCACTCGCTGGGGTGGTGCCAGGGACGATTTGGCGAGCCGGTGGGACCCCGTGGGGTTGCTAGTGTCCGTGCGCGTGCTGGGGAGGTGCCAGGGACCGTTTGGCGAGCCGCTGGGAGCCCGCACGGGGTCACTGGGGCCCGTGCGCGTGCTGGGAAAAATGCCAGAGACCATTTGTCGAGCAGCTGGGACCCCATGCAGGGTCTCTGGGACCCATGCGCTCGCTGGGGAGGTGCCAGGGACAATTTGGCGAGCTGCTGGGACCCCGCGTGGGGTTGCTAGTGTCCGTGCGCGCTGGGGAGGTGGTAGGGACCGTTTGGCGACCCGCTGGGACTGGGGAGGTGCCAGGGACCATTTGTCGAGCAGCTGGGACCCAGCGCGGGGTCTCTGGGGCCTGTGCTCGCTGGGGATGTGCCAGGGACCATTTGACGAGCTGCTGGGGCCCCGCACGGGGTCACTGGGACTCGTGCTTGTGCTGGGCAGGTGCCAGAAACCATTTGGCGAGCAGCTGGGACCACATGCAGGTCCTCAGGGGCCCGAGCACGCGCTGGGGAGGTTCCACGGCCCATTTGGCGAGCCTCTGGGAACCCGCACGGGGGTCGCTGGGCTCCGTGTGCGCTGGGGAGGTGCCAGGGACAGTTTGGCAAGCTGATTGGACCCAGCGTGAAGTCGCTGGAGCCTGTCTTGGGGGGATGTGACAGGGACCATTTGTGAGCCGCTGGGACACCGCGTGGGGTCACTGGTGCCTGTGCGCATGCTGGCGAGGTGCCAGGGATCATTTGGCGAGCCACTGGGACACTGCGGAGGGGGTCTCTGGGCCCAGTGCATGCACTGGGGAGGTGCAAGGGTGTGTTTGGTGAGTCGCTGGGACCCTGCGCAAGGTCGCAGGGTCCAGTGCATGCGGGGGATGTGCCAGGGACCATTTGGCGACCAGCTGGGACTACTTGTGGTGTTGCTAGTGTTTGCCAGGTGCTAGGGACCATTTGGCGAGCCGCTGGGACCCCGTGTGGGGTTGCTAGTGTCCGTGCGTGCGCGCTGGGGAGGTGCCAGGGACAGTTTGGCAAGCTGGTTTGACCCAGCGTGAAGTCGCTGGAGCCTGTCTGTGGCGCTGGGGATGTGACAGGGACCATTTGTGAGCCGATGGGACCCCACGTGTGGTTGCTGGGCCCTGTCTTGCGTGCTGGGTAGGTGCCAGGGACAATTTGGCGAGCCTCTGTGAACCTGCACGGGTCGCTGGGTCCCGGATGCGTGCTGGGAGGTGCCAGGGACAACTTGGCGAGCCGCTAGAACCCCTCGTGGTCGCTGGGGCCCGTGTGCGCTTGGGAGGCGCCAGGGACCGTTTTATAAACCACTGGGACCCCATGTGAAGTCGCTAGTGTCCGTGTGTGCGTGCTGGGGAGGTGCCAGGGACTGTTTGGAGGCGCTGGGACCCTGCGCCGGGTCGGTGGTGCCCGTGCCTGCACTTGGTAGGTGCCAGGGACCATTTGGCGAGCCGCTGGGACCCCTGCTTGGGGTTGCTGGGCCCTGTGTGTGCGCTGGGTAGGTGCCAGGGACAATTTGGCGAGGAGATGGGACCCTGTGTGGGGTCGCTGGGGCCCATGCGCTCGCTGGGGAGGTGCCAGGGACGGTTTGGCGAGCCGCTGGGACTGCGCGCGTGAGGTCGCTACTGTCCGTGCGCGCGCTGGGGAGCTGCCAGGGACCTTTTGCCGAGCCGCTGGGACCCCACGCCGGGTTGCTGGGCCCTGTGTGTGTGCTGGGTAGGTGCCAGAGACCATTTGGCGAGCAGATGGGACCCTGTGTGGGGTCGCTGGGGCCGGTGCGCACGCTGGGGAAGTGCCAGGGACCATTTAGCGAGCTGCTTGGACCCCTGCGCGGGTTGCTGGGCCCTGTGTGTGAGCTGGGTGGGTGCCAGAGAGTATTTGGCGAGCCGCTGGGACCCCACGCGAAGTCGATAGGGCCCGTGCGTGTGCTGGGGAGGTGCCAGGGACAATTTGGCGAGGAGATGGGACCCTGTGTGGGGTCGCTGGGGCCG
>JAHFZB010000059.1:681985-716773 GCA_036884735.1 Huso huso | reverse complement strand
TTTAGTAACATGACTATAGGCAGAATTTAGTAACATGACCATAGCCAGAATTTAGTAACATTACCATAGGCAGAATTTAGTAACATGACCATAGGCAGAATTTAGTAACATGACCATAGCCAGAATTTAGTAACATAGTAACATGACCATAGGCAGATTTAGTAACATGACCATATGCAGAATTTAGTAACATGACCATAGCCAGAATTTAGTAACATGACCATAGCCAGAATTTAGTAAATGATGAGCAGAATTTAGGCATGAATTTAATTTAGTAACATGACCATAGGCAGAATTTAGTAACATGACCATAGCCAGAATTTAGTAACATGACCATAGGCAGAATTTAGTAACATGACCATAGGCAGAATTTAGTAACATGACCATAGCCAGAATTTATAACATGACCATATTTAGAATAAGTAACATGACCATAGGCAGAATTTAGTAACATGACCATAGGCAGAATTTAATAACATGACCCAGCCAGAAATTTAGTAACATGACCATAGGCAGAATTTAGTAACATGACCATAGGCAGAATTTAGTAACATGACCATAGGCAGAATTTAGTAACATGACCATAGGCAGAATTTAGTAACATGACCATAGGCAGAATTTAGTAACATGACCATAGCCAGAATTTAGTAACATGACCATAGCCAGAATTTAGTAACATGACCATAGGCAGAATTTAGTAACATGACCATAGGCAGAATTTAGTAACATGACCATAGGCAGAATTTAGTAACATGACATTTATAACATGGCAGAATTTAGTAACATGACCATAGGCAGAATTTATGACCATAGACCATGACCATAGGCAGAATTTAGTAACATGACCATAGGCAGAATTTAGTAACATGACCATATCCAGAATTTAGTAACATGACCATAGCCAGAATTTAGTAACATGACCATAGCCAGAATTTAGTAACATGACCATAGGCAGAATTTAGCAAATTAAGGCAGAATTATAACATGACCATAGGCAGAATTTAGTAACATGACCATAGCCAGAATTTAGTAACATGACCATAGCCAGAATTTAGTAACATGACCATAGCCAGAATTTAGTAACATGACCATAGGCAGAATTTAGTAACATGACCATAGGCAGAATTTAGTAACATGACCATAGGCAGAATTTAGTAACATGACCATAGGCAGAATTTAGTAACATGACCATAGCCAGAATTTAGTAACATGACCATACCAGAATTTAGTAACATGACCATAGCATTTAGTAACATGACCATAGGCAGAATTTAGTAACATGACCATAGATAGCATTTAGTAACATGACCATAGGCAGAATTTAGTAACATGACCATAGGCAGAATTTAGTAACATGACCATAGGCAGAATTTAGTAACATGACCATAGGCAGAATTTAGTATCATGACCATAACCAGCATTTAGTAACTTGACCATAGCCAGCATTTAGTAACATGACCATAGCCAGAATTTAGTAACATGACCATAGACAGAATTTAGTAACATGACCATAGGCAGAATTTAGTAACATGACCATAGGCAGAATTTAGTAACATGACCATAGCCAGAATTTAGTAACATGACCATAGCCAGAATTTAGTAACATGACCATAGACAGAATTTAGTAACATGACCATAGACAGAATTTAGTAACATGACCATAGGCAGAATTTAGTAACATGACCATACAGAATTTAGTAACATGACCATAGAAGCATTTAGTAACATGACCATAGACCAGAGGCAGAATTTAGTAACATGACCATAGCCAGAATTTAGTAACATGACCATAGCAGAATTTAGTAACATTTAATTTTAACCATGACCATAGGCAGAATTTAGTAACATGACCATAGCCAGAATTTAGTAACATGACCATAGCCAGCATTTAGTAACATGACCATAGGCAGAATTTAGTAACATGACCATAGGCAGAATTTAGTAACAACCATAGCCAGACCATAGGCAGCATTTAGTAACATGACCATAGCCAGAATTTAGTAACATGACCATAGGCAGAATTTAGTAACATGACCATAGGCAGAATTTAGTAACATGACCATAGGCAGAATTTAGTAACATGACCATAGCCAGAATTTAGTAACATGACCCAAAGCCAGAGAATTTAGTAACATGACCATAGCCAGAATTTAGTAACATGACCATAGCCAGCATTTAGTAACATGACCATAGCCAGAATTTAGTAACATTTAGCCAGCATTTAGTAACATGACCATAGGCAGAATTTAGTAACATGACCATAGGCAGAATTTAGTAACATGACCATAGGCAGAATTTAGTAACATGACCATAGCCAGAATTTAGTAACATGACCATAGGCAGAATTTAGTAACATGACCATAGGCAGAATTTAGTAACATGACCATAGGCAGAATTTAGTAACATGACCATAGGCAGAATTTAGTAACATGACCATAGCCAGAATTTAGTAACATGACCATAGGCAGAATTTAGTAACATGACCATAGGCAGAATTTAGTAACATGACCATAGGCAGAATTTAGTAACATGACCATAGGCAGAATTTAGTAACATGACCATAGGCAGAATTTAGTAACATGACCATAGGCAGAATTTAGTAACATGACCATAGCCAGAATTTAGTAACATGACCATAGGCAGAATTTAGTAAACATGACCATAGACCATAGGCAGAATTTAGTAACATGACCAAGCCAGAATTTAGTACCATGACCATAGGCAGAATTTAGTAACATGACCATAGGCAGAATTTAGTAACATGACCATAGGCAGAATTTAGTAACATGACCAGCAAATTTAGTAACATGACCATAGGCAGAATTTAGTAACATGACCATAGGCAGAATTTAGTAACATGACCATAGGCAGAATTTAGTAACATGACCATAGGCAGAATTTAGTAACATGACCATAGGCAGAATTTAGTAACATGACCATAGGCAGAATTTAGTAACATGACCATAGGCAGAATTTAGTAACATGACCATAGCAGAATTTAGTAACATGACCATAGCCAGAATTTAGTAACATGACCATAGGCAGAATTTAGTAACATGACCATAGGCAGAATTTAGTAACATGACCATAGCCAGAATTTAGTAACATGACCATTTAGTAACATGACCATAGGCAGAATTTAGTAACATGACCATAGGCAGAATTTAGTAACCATAGGCAGACCATGACCATAGGCAGAATTTAGTAACATGACCATAGCCAGAATTTAGTAACATGACCATAGGCAGAATTTAGTAACATGACCATAGGCAGAATTTAGTAACATGACCATAGGCAGAATTTAGTAACATGACCATAGCCAGAATTTAGTAACATGACCATAGCCAGAATTTAGTAACATGACCATAGGCAGAATTTAGTAACATGACCATAGGCAGAATTTAGTAACATGACCATAGGCAGAATTTAGTAACATGACCATAGGCAGAATTTAGTAACATGACCATAGGCAGAATTTAGTAACATGACCATAGGCAGAATTTAGTAACATGACCATAGCCAGAATTTAGTAACATGACCATAGGCAGAATTTAGTAACATGACCATAGGCAGAATTTTATGACCATAACATTTGAACATGACCATAGGCAGAATTTTAGTAACATGACCATAGCCAGAATTTAGTAACATGACCATAGGCAGAATTTAGTAACATGACCATAGGCAGAATTTAGTAACATGACCATAGGCAGAATTTAGTAACATGACCATAGCCAGAATTTAGTAACATGACCATAGGCAGAATTTAGTAACATGACCATAGGCAGAATTTAGTAACATGACCATAGCCAGAATTTAGTAACATGACCATAGGCAGACCACATGACCATATAGGCAGAATTTAGTAACATGACCATAGCAGAATTTAGTAACATGACCATAGCACATTTAGTAACATGACCATAGGCAGAATTTAGTAACATGACCATAGGCAGAATTTAGTAACATGACCATAGGCAGAATTTAGTAACATGACCATAGGCAGAATTTAGTAACATGACCATAGGCAGAATTTAGTAACATGACCATAGGCAGAATTTAGTAACATGACCATAGCCAGAATTTAGTAACATGACCATAGCCAGAATTTAGTAACATGACCATAGGCAGAATTTAGTAACATGACCATAGGCAGTAACATTTAGTAACATGACCATAGGCAGAATTTAGTAATTTAGTAACATGACCATAGGCAGAATTTAGTAACATGACCATAGGCAGAATTTAGTAACATGACCATAGGCAGAATTTAGTAACATGACCATAGGCATGACCATAGCAGAATTTAGTAAACATGACCATAGCCAGAATTTAGTAACATGACCATAGGCAGAATTTAGTAACATGACCATAGCCAGAATTTAGTAACATGACCAACATTTAGTAACATGACCATGAGAATTTAGTAACATGACCATAGGCAGAATTTAGTAAACATGACCATAGGCAGAATTTAGTAACATGACCATTGGCAGAATTTAGTAACATGACCATAGGCAGAATTTAGTAACATGACCATAGCCAGAATTTAGTAACATGACCATAGCCAGAATTTAGTAACATGACCATAGGCAGAATTTAGTAACATGACCAGAATTTAGTAACATGACCAGCAGAATTTAGTAACATGGCAGAATTTAGTAACATGACCATAGCAGAATTTAGTAACATGACCATAGGCAGAATTTAGTAACATGACCATAGGCAGAATTTAGTAACATGACCATAGGCAGAATTTAGTAACATGACCATAGGCAGAATTTAGTAACATGACCATAGGCAGAATTTAGTAACATGACCATAGCCAGAATTTAGTAACATGACCATAGCCAGCATTTAGTAACATGACCATAGGCAGAATAACATGACCATAGGCAGAATTTAGTAATGACCATGAGAATTTAGGCATAGCCAATTTAGTAACATGACCATAGCCAGCATTTAGTAACATGACCATAGGCAGAATTTAGTACCATGACCATAGCCAGAATTTAGTAACATGACCATAGCCAGAATTTAGTAACATGACCATAGGCAGAATAACATGACCATAGGCAGAATTTAGTAACATGACCAGCCAGCAGAATTTAGTAACATGACCATAAGCCAGAATTTAGTAACATGACCATAGGCAGAATTTATTAACATGACCATAGGCAGAATTTAGTAACATGACCATAGCCAGAATTTAGTAACATGACCATAGCAGAATTTAGTAACATGACCATAGGCAGAATTTAGTAACATGACCATAGGCAGAATTTAGTAACATGACCATAGGCAGAATTTAGTAACATGACCATAGGCAGAATTTAGTAACATGACCATAGCCAGCATTTAGTAACATGACCATAGCCAGAATTTAGTAACATGACCATACAGAATTTAGTAACATGACCATAGGCAGAATTTAGTAACATGACCATAGCCAGAATTTAGTAACATGACCATAGCCAGCATTTAGTAACATGACCATAGGCAGAATTTAGTAACATGACCATAGCCAGAATTTAGTAACATGACCATAGTCAGAATTTAGTAACATTTTAGACCATAGGCAGAATTAACATGACCATAGCCAGAATTTAGTAACATGACCATAGGCAGAATTTAGTAACCATGACCATTTAGGCAGAATTTAGTAAACATGACCATAGGCAGAATTTAGTAACATGACCATAGCCATAGCAATTTAGTAACATGACCATTTAGTAACATGACCATTTAGAATTTAGTAACATGACCATAGGCAGCATTTAGTAACATGACCATAGCCAGAATTTAGTAACATGACCATAGGCAGAATTTAGTAACATGACCATAGGCAGAATTTAGTAACATGACCATAGGCAGAATTTAGTAACATGACCATAGGCAGAATTTACCATAGGCAGAATTTAGTAACATGACCATAGCCAGAATTTAGTAACATGACCAAAGCCAGAATTTAGTAACATGACCATAGGCAGAATTTAGTATTTACCATAACATAAACCATAGCCAGCATTTAGTAACATGACCATAGGCAGAATTTAGTAACATGACCATAGGCAGAATTTAGTAATTTAGTAACCACCAGGCAGAATTTAGTAACATGACCATAGGCAGAATTTAGTAACATGACCATAGGCAGAATTTAGTAACATGACCATAGGCAGAATTTAGTAACATGACCATAGGCAGAATTTAGTAACATGACCATTTAGCCAGAATTTAGTAACATGACCATAGCCAGACCATTTAGTAACATGACCATAGCCAGCATTTAGTAACATAACAGGCAGAATTTAGTAACATGACCATAGGCAGAATTTAGTAACATGACCATAGCCAGAATTTAGTAAACATGACAATACATGACCAGCAGAATTTAGTAACATGACCATAGGCAGAATTTAGTAACATGACCATAGGCAGAATTTAGTAAATTTAGTAACATGACCATACAGAATTTATAGACCAGCAGAATTTAGTAACATGACCATAGGCAGAATTTAGTAACATGACCATAGACAGAATTTAGTAACATGACCATAGGCAGAATTTAGTAACATGACCATAGGCAGAATTTAGTAACATGACCATAGACAGAATTTATTAACATTTTATTAACATGACCATGACCATAGGCAGAATTTAGTAACATGACCATATAGGCAGAATTTAGTAACATGACCCAGAATTTATAACATGACCATAGGCAGAATTTAGTAACATGACCATAGGCAGAATTTAGTAACATGACCATAGGCAGAATTTAGTAACATGACCATAGACAGAATTTAGAATTTAACATGACCACAGAATTTAGTAACATGACCATAGCCAGAATTTAGTAACATGACCATAGGCAGAATTTAGTAACATGACCATAGCCAGAATTTAGTAACATGACCATAGGCAGAATTTAGTAACATGACCATAGGCAGAATTTAGTAACATGACCATAGGCAGAATTTAGTAACATGACCATAGGCAGAATTTAGTAACATGACCAGGCAGAATTTAGTAACATGACCATAGGCAGAATTTAGTAACATGACCATAGGCAGAATTTAGTAACATGACCATAGACAGAATTTAGTAACATGACCATAGGCAGAATTTAGTAACATGACCATAGGCAGAATTTAGTAACATGACCATAGGCAGAATTTAGTAACATGACCATAGCCAGAATTTAGTAACATGACCATAGGCAGAATTTAGTAACATGACCATAGGCAGCATTTAGTAACATGACCATAGCAGAGCATTTAGTAACAGACCATAGCAGAATTTAGTAACATGACCATAGGCAGAATTTAGTAACATGACCATAGCCAGAATTTAGTAACATGACCATAGCCAGAATTTAGTAACATGACCATTTAGTAACATGACCATAGGCAGAATTTAGTAACATGACCATAGGCAGAATTTAGTAACATGACCATAGCCAGAATTTAGTAACATGACCATAGCCAGAATTTAGTAACATGACCATAGCCAGAATTTAGTAACATGACAGCATTTAGTAATATGACCAGAATTTAGTAACATGACCATAGGCAGAATTTAGTAAACATGACCACAGACAGAATTTAGTAACATGACCATAATTTAGTAACATGACCATAGGCAGAATTTAGTAACATGACCATAGGCAGAATTTAGTAACATGACCATAGGCAGAATTTAGTAACATGACCATAGGCAGAATTTAGTAACATGACCATAGGCAGAATTTAGTAACATGACCATAGACAGAATTTAGTAACATGACCATAGGCAGAATTTAGTAACATGACCATAGGCAGAATTTAGTAACATGACCATAGCCAGCATTTAGTAACATGACCATAGCCAGAATTTAGTAACATGACCATAGGCAGCATTTAGTAACCAATTTAGTAACATGACCATAGGCAGAATTTAGTAACATGACCATAGGCAGAATTTAGTAACATGACCATAGGCAGAATTTAGTAACATGACCATAGGCAGAATTTAGTAACATGACCATAGGCAGAATTTAGTAACATGACCATAGCCAGAATTTAGTAACATGACCATATAGCCAGAATTTAGTAACATGACCATAGCCAGCATTTAGTAACATTTAGTAACATGACCATAGCCAGCATTTAGTAACATGACCATAGGCAGAATTTAGTAACATGACCATAGGCAGAATTTAGTAACATGACCATAGGCAGAATTTAGTAACATGACCATAGCCAGCATTTAGTAACATGACCATAGCCAGAATTTTTAGAATTTAACATGACCATAGCCAGAATTTAGTAACATGACCATAGACCATTTAGTAACCAGACAGAATTTAGTAACATGACCATAGCCAGAATTTAGTAACATGACCATAGGCAGAATTTAGTAACATGACCATAGCCAGAATTTAGTAACATGACCATAGGCAGAATTTAGTAACATGACCATAGGCAGAATTTAGTAACATGATAGGCAGAATTTAGTAACATGACCATAGGCAGAATTTAGTAAACATGACCATAGGCAGAATTTAGTAACATGACCATAGGCAGAATTTAGTAACATGACCATAGCAGAATTTAGTAACAGACCATAGCCAGAATTTAGTAACATGACCATAGCCAGAATTTAGTAACATGACCATAGGCAGAATTTAGTAACATGACCATAGGCAGAATTTAGTAACATGACCATAGGCAGAATTTAGTAACATGACCATAGGCAGAATTTAGTAACATGACCATAGCCAGAATTTAGTAACATGACCATAGCCAGAATTTAGTAACATGACCATAGCCAGAATTTAGTAACATGACCATAACCAGAATTTAGTAACATGACCATAGGCAGAATTTAATAACATGACCATAGCCAGAATTTAGTAACATGACCATAGGACCAGAATTTAGTAACATGACCATAGGCAGAATTTAGTAACATGACCATAGCCAGAATTTAGTAACATGACCATAGGCAGAATTTAGTAACATGACCATAGGCAGAATTTAGTAACATGACCATAGGCAGAATTTAGTAACATGACCATAGCCAGCATTTAGTAACATGACCATAGGCAGAATTTAGTAAACATGACAGAATTTAGTAATAGACCAGAATTTAGTAACATGACCATAGGCAGAATTTAGTAACATGACCATAGGCAGAATTTAGTAACATGACCACATAGGCAGAATTTATAACATGACCATAGGCAGAATTTAGTAACATGACCATAGCAGCAGACCATTTAGTAACATGACCATAGCCAGAATTTAGTAACATGACCATAGCCAGCATTTAGTAAGACATGACCATAGGCAGAATTTTAACATGACCATAGGCAGAATTTAGTAACATGACCATAGGCAGAATTTAGTAACATGACCATAGGCAGAATTTAGTAACATAACATTTGACCATAGCCAGAATTTAGTAACATGACCATAGCCAGCATTTAGTAACATGACCATAGCCAGAATTTAGTAACATGACCATAGGCAGAATTTAGTAACATGACCATAGGCAGAATTTAGTAACATGACCATAGGCATTTAGCAGAATTTAGTAACATGACCATAGCCAGAATTTAGTAACATGACCATAGCCAGAATTTATGACCATAGGCAGAATTTAGTAACATGACCATAGGCAGAATTTAGTAACATGACCATAGGCAGAATTTAGTAACATGACCATAGCAGAATTTAGTAACATGACCATAGGCAGAATTTAGTAACATGACCATAGGCAGAATTTAGTAACATGACCATAGTAACATGACCATAGGCAGAATTTAGTAACATGACCATAGCCAGAATTTAGTAACATGACCATAGGCAGAATTTAGTAACATGACCATAGCCAGAATTTAGTAACATGACCATAGGCAGAATTTAGTAAACATGACCATATGACCAGAATTTAGTAGAATTTAGTAATTTAGTAACATGACCATAGGCAGAATTTAGTAACATGACCATAGGCAGAATTTAGTAACATGACCATAGGCAGATTTATAACCACCATTTAGTAACATGACCATAGCCAGAATTTAGTAACATGACCATAGCCAGAATTTAGTAACATGACCATAGACCATAGGCAGAATTTAGTAACATGACCATAGGCAGAATTTAGTAACATGACCATAGGCAGAATTTAGTAACATGACCATAGCCAGAATTTAGTAACATGACCATAGCCAGAATTTAGTAACATGACCATAGCCAGAATTTAGTAACATGACCATAGGCAGATGATTTAGTAAACATGACCAGGCAGAATTTAGTAACAGCAGAATTTAGTAACATGACCATAGGCAGAATTTAGTAACATGACCACCATAGGCAGAATTTAGTAACATGACCATAGGCAGAATTTAGTAACATGACCATAGCCAGAATTTAGTAACATGACCATAGGCAGCATTTAGTAACATTTGACCATAGGCCAGAATTTAGTAACATGACCATAGGCAGAATTTAGTAACATGACCATAGGCAGAATTTAGTAAACATGACCATAGTACCAGAATTTAGTAACATGACCATAGGCAGAATTTAGTAACATGACCATAGCCAGAATTTAGTAACATAACATGACCATAGGCAGAATTTAGTAACATGACCATAGGCAGAATTTAGTAACATGACCATAGGCAGAATTTAGTAACATGACCATAAGCAGAATTTAGTAACATGACCATAGGCAGAATTTAGTAACATGACCATAGGCAGAATTTAGTAACATGACCATAGGCAGAATTTAGTAACATGACCATAAGCAGAATTTAGTAACATGACCATAGGCAGAATTTAGTAACATGACCATAGGCAGAATTTAGTAACATGACCATAGGCAGAATTTTAACATGACCATAGGCAGAATTTAGTAACATGACCATAGGCAGAATTTAGTAACATGACCATAGGCAGAATTTAGTAACATGACCATAGGCAGAATTTAGTAACATGACCATAGGCAGAATTTAGTAACATGACCATATTTAGTAACATGACCAGCCAATTTAGTAACATGACCATAGGCAGAATTTAGTAACATGACCATAGGCAGAATTTAGTAACATGACCATAGGCAGAATTTAGTAACATGACCATAGGCAGAATTTAGTAACATGACCATAGGCAGAATTTAGTAACATGACCATAGGCAGAATTTAGTAACATGACCATAGCAGAATTTAGTAACATGACCATAGCCAGAATTTAGTAACATGACCATAGACCAGAATTTAGTAACATGACCATAGCAGAATTTAGTAACATGACCATAGGCAGAATTTAGTAACATGACCATAGGCAGAATTTTTAGTAACATGACCATAGGCAGAATTTAGTAAGAACCATAGCCACATTTAGTAACCATAGGCAGAATTTAGTAACATGACCATAGCCAGAATTTAGTAACATGACCATAGGCAGAATTTAGTAACATGACCATAGGCAGAATTTAGTAACATGACCATAGGCAGAATTTAGTAACATGACCATAGGCAGAATTTAGTAACATGACCATAGGCAGAATTTAGTAACATGACCATAGCCAGAATTTAGTAACATGACCATAGCCAGAATTTAGTAACATAACATGACCATAGGCAGAATTTAGTAACATGACCATGACCAGAATTTATTTAGTAACATGACCATAGGCAGAATTTAGTAACATGACCATAGGCAGAATTTAGTAACATGACCATAGGCAGAATTTAGTAACATGACCATAACATTTAGTAACATGACCATAGGCAGAATTTAGTAACATGACCATAGGCAGAATTTAGTAACATGACCATAGCCAGAATTTAGTAACATGACCATAGGCAGAATTTAGTAACATGACCATACCAGAATTTAGTAACATGACCATAGGCAGAATTTAGTAACATGACCATAGGCAGAATTTAGTAACATGACCATAGCCAGAATTTAGTAACATGACCATAGCCAGAATTTAGTAACATGACCATAGCCAGAATTTAGTAACAGAATTTAGTACCATGACCATAGGCAGCATTTAGTAACATGGCCATAGGCAGAATTTAGTAACATGACCATAGGTAAAATTTAGTAACATGACTATAGGCAGAATTAAGTAACATGACCATAGGCAGAATTTAGTAACATGACCATAGGCAGAATTTAGTAACATGACCATAGGCAGAATTTAGTAACATGACCATAGGCAGAATTTAGTAACATGACCATAACATGACCAGAATTTAGAATTTAGAATTAACATGACCATAGGCAGAATTTAGTAACATGACCATAGGCAGAATTTAGTAACATGACCATAGGCAGAATTTAGTAACATGACCATAGGCAGAATTTAGTAATATGACCAGCCAGAATTTAGTAACATGACCATAGGCAGAATTTAGTAACATGACCATAGGCAGAATTTAGTAACATGACCATAGGCAGAATTTAGTAACATGACCATAGGCAGAATTTAGTAACATGACCATAGGCAGAATTTAGTAACATGACCATAGGCAGAATTTAGTAACATGAGGCAGAATTTATAGACAGAATTTAGACCATAGGCAGAACATGACCATAGGCAGAATTTAGTAACATGACCATAGTCAGAATTTAGTAACATGACCATAGCCAGAATTTAGTAACATGACCATAGCCAGAATTTAGTAACATGACCATAGGCAGAATTTAGTACCATGACTATAGCCATAATTTAGTAACATGACCATAGCAGAATTTAGTAACATGACCATAGGCAGAATTTAGTAACATGACCATAGGCAGAATTTAGTAACATGACCATAGGCAGAATTTAGTAACATGACCATAGGCAGAATTTAGTAACATGACCATAGGCAGAATTTAGTAACATGACCATAGGCAGAATTTAGTAACATGACCATATGACCATAGGCAGAATTTAGTAACATGACCATAGCCAGAATTTAGTAAATTGAACATGACATAGCCAGAATTTAGTAGGCAGGCAGAATTTAGTAACATGACATATAGAATTTAGTAACATGACCAGGCAGAATTTAGTAACATGACCATACATGACCCAGAATTTAGTAACATGACCATAGGCAGAATTTAGTAACATGACCATAGGCAATTTAGTAACATGACCATAGGCAGAATTTAGTAACATGACCATAGGCAGAATTTAGTAACATGACCATAGGCAGAATTTAGTAACATGACCATAGGCAGAATTTAGTAACATGACCATAGCCAGAATTTAGTAACATGACCATAGCAGAATTTAGTAACATGACCATAGGCAGAATTTAGTAACATGACCATAGGCAGAATTTAGTAACATGACCATAGGCAGAATTTAGTAACATGACCATAGGCAGAATTTAGTAACATGACCATATAGAATTTAGTAACATGACCATATAGCCAGAATTTAGTAACATGACCATAGGCAGAATTTAGTAACATGACCATAGGCAGAATTTAGTAACCATGACCATAGACCCAGAATTTAGTAACATGAATAGGCAGAATTTACCATGACCATAGCAGAATTTAGTAACATGACCATAGGCCAGAATTTAGTAACATGACCATAGCCAGAATTTAGTAACATGACCATAGGCAGAATTTAGTAACATGACCATAGGCAGAATTTAGTAACATGACCATAGCCAGAATTTAGTAACATGACCATAGGCAGAATTTAGTAACATGACCATGACCAGCAGAATTTAGTAACATGACCATAGGCAGAATTTAGTAACATGACCATAGCCAGAATTTAGTAACATGACCATAGGCAGAATTTAGTAACATGACCATAGGCAGAATTTAGTAACATGACCATAGGCAGAATTTAGTAACATGACCATATTTAGTAACATGACCATAGGCAGAATTTAGTAACATGACCATAGGCAGAATTTAGTAACATGACCATAGGCAGAATTTAGTAACATGACCAGGCATCCAGCATTTATGACCATAACAATTTAGTAACATGACCATAGCCAGAATTTAGTAACATGACCATAACATGACCATAGGCAGAATTTAGTAACATGACCATAGGCAGACCATTTAGAATTTAGTAACATGACCATAGGCAGAATTTAGTAACATGACCATAGGCAGAATTTAGTAACATGACCATAGCCAGAATTTAGTAACATGACCATAGCCAGAATTTAGTAACATGACCATAGGCAGAATTTAGTAACATGACCATAGGCAGTAAGAATTTGTAACCATAGGCAGAATTTAGTAACATGACCATAGGCAGAATTTAGTAACATGACCATAGGCAGAATTTAGTAACATGACCATAGTAACAGAATTTAGTAACATGACCATAGGCAGAATTTAGTAACATGACCATAGGCAGAATTTAGTAACATGACCATAGGCAGAATTTAGTAACATGCACCATACATGACCATAGGCAGAATTTAGTAACATGACCATAGGCAGAATTTAGTAACATGACCATAGGCAGAATTTAGTAACATGACCATAGCCAGAATTTAGTAACCATAGCCAGAATTTAGTAACATGACCATAGCCAGAATTTAGTAACATGACCATAGGCAGAATTTAGTAACATGACCATAGCCAGAATTTAGTAACATGACCATAGGCAGAATTTAGTAACATGACCATAGGCAGAATTTAGTAATGACCATAGGCAGAATTTAGTAACATGACCATAGGCAGAATTTAGTAACATGACCATAGCCAGCATTAAGTAACATGACCATAGCCAGCATTTAGTAACATGACCATAGGCAGAATTTAGTAACATGACCATAGGCAGCAGTAAATTTAGTAACATGATGACATAGGCAGAATTTAGTAACATGACCATAGCCAGAATTTAGTAACATGACCATAGGCAGAATTTAGTAACATGACCATAGCCAGAATTTAGTAACATGACCATAACATGACCAGAATTTAGTAACATGACCATAGGCAGAATTTAGTAACATGACCATAGGCAGAATTTAGTAACATGACCATAGGCAGAATTTAGTAACATGACCATAGCCAGAATTTAGTAACATGACCATAGCCAGAATTTAGTAACATGACCATAGGCAGAATTTAGTAACATGACCATAGGCAGAATTTAGTAACATGACCATAGGCAGAATTAACATAACATGACCATTATTTATTTAACATGACCATAGGCAGAATTTAGTAACATGACCATAGGCAGAATTTAGTAACATGACCATAGGCAGAATTTAGTAACATGACCATAGGCAGAATTTAGTAACATGACCATAAGAATTTATAACATGACCATAGGCAGAATTTAGTAACATGACCATAGGCAGAATTTAGTAACATGACCAGGCAGAATTTAGTAACATGACAGAATTTAGTAACATGACCATAGGCAGAATTTAGTAACATGACCATAGCCAGCATTTAGTAACATGACCATAGGCAGAATTTAGTAACATGACCATAGGCAGAATTTAGTAACATGACCATAGGCAGAATTTAGTAACATGACCATAGGCAGAATTTAGTAACATGACCATAGGCAGAATTTAGTAACATGACCATAGCCAGAATTTAGTAACATGACCATAGCCAGAATTTAGTAACATGACCATAGGCAGAATTTAGTAACATGACCATAGGCAGAATTTAGTAACATGACCATAGGCAGAATTTAGTAACATGACCATAGGCAGAATTTAGTAACATGACCATAGGCAGAATTTAGTAACATGACCATAGGCAGAATTTAGTAACATGACCATAGCCAGAATTTAGTAACATGACCATAGCCAGAATTTAGTAACATGACCATAGGCAGAATTTAGTAACATGACCATAGGCAGAATTTAGTAACATGACCATAGCCAGAATTTAGTAACATGACCATAGGCAGAATTTAGTAACATGACCATAGGCAGAATTTAGTAACATGACCATAGCCAGAATTTAGTAACATGACCATAGGCAGAATTTAGTAACATGACCATAGGCAGAATTTAGTAACATGACCATAGCCAGCATTTAACATAACATGACCATAGGACAGAATTTAGTAACATGACCATAGGCAGAATTTAGTAACATGACCATAGGCAGAATTTAGTAACATGACCATAGGCAGAATTTAGTAACATGACCATAGGCAGAATTTAGTAACATGACCATAGGCAGAATTTAGTAACATGACCATGACCATAGTAACATGAATTTAGTAACATGACCATAGGCAGAATTTAGTAACATGACCATAGCCAGAATTTAGTAACATGACCATAGGCAGAATTTAGTAACATGACCATAGGCAGAATTTAGTAACATGACCATAGGCAGAATTTAGTAACATGACCATAGCCAGAATTTAACAACATGGCAGAATTTACCAGAATTTAGTAACATGACCATAGCCAGAATTTTATGACCATAACATGACCATAGGCAGAATTTAGTAACATGACCATAGGCAGAATTTAGTAAACATGACCATAGGCAGAATTTAGTAACATGACCATAGCCAGAATTTAGTAACATGACCATAGGCAGAATTTAGTAACATGACCATAGCCAGAATTTAGTAACATGACCATAGGCAGAATTTAGTAACATGACCATAGGCAGAATTTAGTAACATGACCATAGGCAGAATTTAGTAACATGACCATAGCCAGCATTTAGTAACATGACCATAGGCAGAATTTAGTAACATGACCATAGGCAGAATTTAGTAACATGACCATAGGCAGAATTTAGTAACATGACCATAGCCAGAATTTAGTAACATGACCATTAGCCAGAATTTAGTAAACATGACCATAGGCAGAATTTAGTAACATGACCATAGGCAGAATTTAGTAACATGACCATAGGCAGAATTTAGTAACATGACCATAGGCAGAATTTATTTAGTAACATGACCATGACCATAGGCAGAATTTAGTAACATGACCATAGGCAGAATTTAGTAACATGACCATAGGCAGAATTTAGTAACATGACCATAGGCAGAATTTAGTAACATGACCATAGGCAGAATTTAGTAACATGACCATAGGCAGAATTTAGTAACATGACCATAGGCAGAATTTAATTTAGGCAGAATTTAGTAACATGACCATAGGCAGAATTTAGTAACATGACAATAGCCAGCATTTAGTAACATGACCATAGCCAGAATTTAGTAACATGACCATAAGCAGAATTTAGTAACATGACCATAGCCAGCATTTAGTAACATGACCATAGGCAGAATTTAGTAACATGACCATAGGCAGAATTTAGTAACATGACCATAGGCAGAATTTAGTAACATGACCATAGGCAGAATTTAGTAACATGACCATAGGCAGAATTTAGTAACATGACCATAGCCAGAATTTAGTAACATGACCATAGGCAGAATTTAGTAACATGACCATAGGCAGAATTTAGTAACATGACCATAGTAACATGACCAGAATTTAGTAACATGACCATAGGCAGAATTTAGTAACATGACCATAGGCAGCAGACCATTTAGAATTTAGTAACATGACCATAGGCAGAATTTAGTAACATGACCATAGGCAGAATTTAGTAACATGACCATAGGCAGAATTTAGTAACATGACCATAGGCAGAATTTAGTAACATGACCCAACATGACCAGAATTTTTAGCAGAATTTAGTAACATGACCATAGGCAGAATTTAGTAACATGACCATAGGCAGAATTTAGTTAGAATTTAGTAACATGACCATAGGCAGAATTTAGTAACATGACCATAGGCAGAATTTATAAACATGACCAGCATTTAGTAACATGACCATAGCCAGAATTTAGTAACATGACCATAGGCAGAATTTAGTAACATGACCATAATTTAGTAACATGACCATAGCCAGAATTTAGTAACATGACCATAGGCAGAATTTAGTAACATGACCATAGGCAGAATTTAGTAACATGACCATAGGCAGAATTTAGTAACATGACCATAGGCAGAATTTAGTAACATGACCATAGGCAGAATTTAGTAACATGACCATAGGCAGAATTTAGTAACATGACCATAGGCAGAATTTAGTAACATGACCATAGGCAGAATTTAGTAACATGACCATAGGCAGAATTTAGTAACATGACCATAGCCAGAATTTAGTAACATGACCATAGCCAGCATTTAGTAACATGACCATAGGCAGAATTTAGTAACATGACCATAGGCAGAATTTAGTAACATGACCATAGCCAGAATTTAGTAACATGACCATAGGCAGAATTTAGTAACATGACCATAGGCAGAATTTAGTAACATGACCATAAGCAGAATTTAGTAACATGACCATAGGCAGAATTTAGTAACATGACCATACCAGAATTTAGTAACATGACCATAGGCAGAATTTAGTAACATGACCATAGCCAGAATTTAGTAAGACCATAGCCAGAATTTAGTAACATGACCATAGGCAGAATTTAGTAACATGACCATAGGCAGAATTTAGTAACATGACCATAGGCAGAATTTAGTAACATGACCATATTTAGTAACAGAATTTATTTAACATGACCATAGCCAGAATTTAGTAACATGACCATAGCCAGAATTTAGTAACATGACCATAGGCAGAATTTAGTAACATGACCATAGCCAGCATTTAGTAACATGACCATAGGCAGAATTTAGTAACATGACCATAGGCAGAATTTAGTAACATGACCATAGCCAGAATTTAGTAACATGACCATAGGCAGAATTTAGTAACATGACCATAGGCAGAATTTAGTAACATGACCATAAGCAGAATTTAGTAACATGACCATAGGCAGAATTTAGTAACATGACCATAGGCAGAATTTAGTAACATGACCATAGCAGAATTTAGTAACATGACCATAGCCAGAATTTAGTAACATGACCATAGCAGAATTTAGTAACATGACCATAGGCAGAATTTAGTAACATGACCATAGGCAGAATTTAGTAACATGACCATAGGCATAGGCAGAAATTTAGTAACATGACCATAGGCAGAATTTAGTAACATGACCATAGGCAGAATTTAGTAACATGACCATAGGCAGAAGAATTTACCAAAGCAGAATTTAGTAACATGACCATATCCAGAATTTAGTAACATGACCATACCATTTTTAGTAACATGACCATAGGCAGCATTTTGACCAGTAGAATTTATGACCATAGGCAGAATTTTAGTAACATTTGACCATAGGCAGAATTTAGTAACATGACCATAGGCAGAATTTAGTAACATGACCATAGCCAGAATTTTAGACCATAGGCACATTTAGTAACATGACCATAGATTTAGTAACATGACCATAGGCAGAATTTAGTAACATGACCATAGGCAGAATTTAGTAACATGACCATAGGCAGAATTTAGTAACATGACCATAGGCAGAATTTAGTAACATGACCATAGGCAGAATTTAGTAACATGACCATAGCCAGAATTTAGTAACATGACCATAGGCCAGAATTTAGTAACATGACCATAGGCAGAATTTAGTAACATGACCACAGACCATAGCATTTAGTAACATGACCATAGTCAGAATTTAGTAACATGACCATAGGCAGAATTTAGTAACATGACCATAGGCAGAATTTAGTACCATGACCATAGCCAGAATTTAGTAACATGACCATAGCCAGAATTTAGTAACATGACCATAGCCAGAATTTAGTAACATGACCATAGGCAGAATTTAGTAACATGACCATAGGCAGAATTTAGTAACATGACCATAGGCAGAATTTAGTAACATGACCATAGGCAGAATTTAGTAACATGACCATACAGAATTTAGTAATAGACCATAGCCAGAATTTAGTAACATGACCATAGACAGAATTTAGTAACATGACCATAGGCAGAATTTTAACATGACCATAGGCAGAATTTAGTAACATGACCATATTTAGTACCATGACCAGCAATTTTAGTAACAAACATGACCATAGGCAGCATAGGCAGAATTTAACATGACCATAGGCAGAATTTAGTAACATGACCATAGGCAGAATTTAGTAACATGACCATAGCCAGAATTTAGTAACATGACCATAGCCAGAATTTAGTAACATGACCATAGGCAACATTTAGTAACATGACCATAGCCAGAATTTAGTAACATGACCATAGCCAGCATTTAGTAACATGACCAGGCAGAATTTAAACATGACCATAGGCAGAATTTAGTAACATGACCATAGGCAGAATTTAGTAACATGACCATAGCCAGCATTTAGTAAGTACCATGACCATAGCAGAATTTAGTAACATGACCATAGCCAGTAATTTAGTAACATGACCATAGGCAGAATTTAGTAACATGACTATAGGCAGAATTTAGTAACATGACCATAGGCAGAATTTAGTAACATGACCATAGCCAGAATTTAGTAACATGACCATAGGCAGAATTTAGTAACATGACCATAGGCAGAATTTAGTAACATAACATAGCCAGAACATTTATAACCATAGGCAGAATTTAGTAACATGACCATAGGCAGAATTTAGTAACATGACCATAGGCAGAATTTAGTAACATGACCATAGGCAGAATTTAGTAACATGACCATAGCCAGAATTTAGTAACATGACCATAGCCAGAATTTAGTAACATGACCATAGGCAGAATTTAGTAACATGACCATAGCCAGAATTTAGTAACATGACCATAGCCAGCATTTAGTAACATGACCATAGGCAGAATTTAGTAACATGACCAGGCAGAATTTAGTAACAGGGACCATAGCAGAATTTAGTAACATGACCATTTAGGACAGAATTTAGTAACATGACCATAGGCAGAATTTAGTAACATGACCATAGGCAGAATTTAGTAACATGACCATAGGCAGAATTTAGTAACATGACCATAGGCAGAATTTAGTAACATGACCATAGCCAGAATTTAGTAACATGACCAGAATTTAGTAACATGACCATAGCCAGCATTTAGTAACATGACCATAGCCAGCATTTAGTAACATGACCATAGGCAGAATTTAGTAACATGACCATAGCCAGAATTTAGTAACATGACCATAGACATTTATAACATGACCATATAGCAGCATTTAGTAACATGACCATAGGCAGAATTTAGTAACATGACCATAGGCAGAATTTAGTAACCATGACCATAGCCAGACCATAGCCAGAATTTAGTAATAGGCAGACCAAACATGACCAGAATTTAGTAACATGACCATAGACAGAATTTAGTAACATGACAGAATTTAGTAACATGACAGGCAATTTAGTAACATGACCATAGGCAGAATTTAGTAACATGACCATAGACAGAATTTATTAACATGACCATAGGCAGAATTTAGTAACATGACATAGGCAGAATTTAGGACCATAGAATTTAGTAACATGACCATAGGCAGAATTTAGTAACATGACCATAGGCAGAATTTAGTAACATGACCATAGGCAGAATTTAGTAACATGACCATAGACAGAATTTAGTAACATAACATGACCATAGGCAGAATTTAGTAACATGACCATAGCCAGAATTTAGTAACATGACCATAGCCAGAATTTAGTAACATGACCATAGGCAGAATTTTTAGTAACATGACCATACCATAACATGACCATAGGCAGAATTTAGTAACATGACCATAGGCAGAATTTAGTAACATGACCATAGGCAGAATTTAGTAACATGACCATAGGCAGAATTTAGTAACATGACCATAGGCAGAATTTAGTAACATGACCATAGGCAGAATTTAGTAACATGACCATACCATTTAGTAACATGACCATAGCAGAATTTTTAGTAACATGACCATGACCAGGCAGAATTTAGTAACATGACCATAGGCAGAATTTAGTAACATGAGAATTTAGTAACATGACCATATAGGTGCAGATGACCATTTAGAATTTAGTAACATGACCATAGGCAGAATTTAGTAACATGACCAGAATTTAGTAACATGACCAGAATTTAGTAACATGACCATAGGCAGAATTTAGTAACATGACCATAGCCAGAATTTAGTAACATGACCATAGCCAGAATTTAGTAACATGACCATAGGCAGAATTTAGTAACATGACCCAGAATTTAGTAACATGACCATAGGCAGAATTTAGTAACATGACCATAGGCAGAATTTAGTAACATGACCATAGCCAGAATTTAGTAACATGACCATAGGCAGAATTTAGTAACATGATGACCATAGGCAGAATTTATTTAACATGACCATAGCAGAATTTAGTAACATGACCATAGGCAGAATTTAGTAACATGACCATAGGCAGAATTTAGTAACATGACCATAGGCAGAATTTAGTAACATGACCATAGGCAGAATTTAGTAACATGACCATAGTAACAGCAGAATTTAGTAACATGACCATAGGCAGAATTTAGTAACATGACCATAGGCAGAATTTAGTAACATGACCATAGGCAGAATTTAGTAACATGACCATAGCCAGCAATTTTTAGTACCATGAATTTACCATACCCAGCATTTAGTAACATGACCATAGCCAGAATTTAACATGACCATAGGCAGAATTTAGTAACATGACCATAGGCAGAATTTAGTAACATGACCATAGGCAGAATTTAGTAACATGACCATAGCAGAATTTAGTAACATGACCATAGCCAGAATTTAGTAACATGACCATAGGCAGAATTTAGTAACATGACCATAGCCAGAATTTAGTAACATGACCATAGGCAGAATTTAGTAACATGACCATAGGCAGAATTTAGTAACATGACCATAGGCAGAATTTAGTAACATGACCATAGGCAGAATTTAGTAACATGACCATAGCCAGGCAGAATTTATTTAGTAACATGACCATAGCCAGAATTTGACCATGACCATAGGCCAGAATTTAGTAACATGACCATAGCCAGAATTTAGTAACATGACCATAGGCAGAATTTAGTAACATGACCATAGGCAGAATTTAGTAACATGACCATAGGCAGAATTTAGTAACATGACCATAGCCAGAATTTAGTAACATGACCATAGCAGAATTTAGTAACATGATGACCATAGCCATTTAGTAACATGACCATAGCCAGAATTTAGTAACATGACCATAGCCAGCATTTAGTAACATGACCATAGGCAGAATTTAGTAACATGACCATAGGCAGAATTTAGTAACATGACCATAGGCAGAATTTAGTAACATGACCATAGGCAGAATTTAGTAACATGACCATAGCCAGAATTTTAGTAACATGACCATAGCCAGAATTTAGTAACATGACCATAGCCAGCATTTAGTAACATGACCATAGGCAGAATTTAGTAACATGAGCATTTAGTAACATGACCATAGGCAGAATTTAGTAACATGACCATAGGCAGAATTTAGTAACATGACCATAGGCAGAATTTAGTAACATGACCATAGCCAGAATTTAGTAACATGACCATAGCCAGAATTTAGTAACATGACCATAGGCAGAATTTAGTAACATAACCATAGCCAGCATTTAGTAACATGACCATAGGCAGAATTTAGTAACATGACCATAGGCAGAATTTAGTAACATGACCATAGGCAGAATTTAGTAACATGACCATAGCACCATTTAGTAACATGACCATAGCCAGAATTTAGTAACATGACCATAGGCAGAATTTAGTAACATGACCATAGGCAGAATTTAGTAACATGACCATAGGCAGAATTTTAGACCATAACATGACCATAGACCAGCCAATTTAGTAACATGACCATAGCCAGCATTTAGTAACATGACCATAGCCAGAATTTAGTAACATGACCATAGCCAGAATTTAGTAATTTAGTAACATGACCAGCAGAATTTAGTAACATTTAGGCAGAATTTAGTAACATGACCATAGGCAGAATTTAGTAACATGACCATAGGCAGAATTTAGTAACATGACCATAGCCAGAATTTAGTAACATGACCATAGGCAGAATTTAGTAACATGACCATAGCCAGAATTTAGTAACATGACCATAGGCAGAATTTAGTAACATGACCATAGACAGAATTTAGTAACATGACCATAGGCAGAATTTAGTAACATGACCATAGGCAGAATTTAGTAACATGACCATAGACAGAATTTATTAACATGACCATAGGCAGAATTTAGTAACATGACCATAGGGCAGAATTTAGTAACATGACCATGACCAGAATTTAGTAACATGACCATAGGCAGAATTTAGTAACATGACCATAGGCAGAATTTAGTAACATGACCATAGCAGAATTTAGTAACATGACCATAGGCAGAATTTAGTAACATGACCATAGCCAGAATTTAGTAACATGACCATAGCCAGAATTTAGTAACATGACCATAGGCAGAATTTAGTAACATGACCATAGGCAGATATTTAGTAACATGACCATAGGCAGCATTTAGTAACATGACCAGGCAGAATTTAGTAACATGACCATAGGCAGAATTTAGTAACATGACCATAGGCAGAATTTAGTAACATGACCATAGGCAGAATTTAGTAACATGACCATAGGCAGAATTTAGTAATTTACCATAGGCAGAATTTAACATGACCATAGGCAGAATTTAGTAACATGACCATATAGACAGAATTTAGTAACATGACCATAGGCAGAATTTAGTAAGAATTTAGTAACATGACCATAGCCAGCATTTAGTAACATGACCATAGCCAGAATTTAGTAACATGACCATAGCCAGCATTTAGTAACATGACCATAGGCAGAATTTAGTAACATGACCATAGCCAGAATTTAGTAACATGACCATAGGCAGAATTTAGTAACATGACCATAGGCAGAATTTAGTAACATGACCATAGGCAGAATTTAGTAACATGACCATAGCCAGAATTTAGTAATTTAGTAACATGACCATGACCATAGCAGAATTTTTAGTAACATGACCATAGGCAGAATTTAGTAACATGACCATAGGCAGAATTTAGTAACATGACCATAGGCAGAATTTAGTAACATGACCATAGGCAGAATTTTAGTAACATGTAACACCCATAGGCAGAATTTAGTAACATGACCATAGGCAGAATTTAGTAACATGACCATAGGCAGAATTTAGTAACATGACCATAGGCAGAATTTAGTAACATGACCATACCATTTAGTAACATGACCATTTAGTAACATGACCATAGGCAGAATTTAGTAACATGACCATAGCCAGAATTTAGTAACATGACCATAGCCAGCATTTAGTAACATGACCATAGGCAGAATTTAGTAACATGACCATAGGCAGAATTTAGTAACATGATATGCAGAATTTAGTAACATGACCCAGAATTTATAGGCAGAATTTAGTAACATGACCATAGGCAGAATTTAGTAACATGACCATAGGCAGAATTTAGTAACATGACCATAGGCAGAATTTAGTAACATGACCATAGGCAGAATTTAGTAACATGACCATAGCCAGAATTTAGTAACATGACCATAGGCAGAATTTAGTAACATGACCATAGGCAGAATTTAGTAACATGACCATAGGCAGAATTTAGTAACATGACCATAAGCAGAATTTAGTAACATGACCATAGGCAGAATTTAGTAACATGACCATAGGCAGAATTTAGTAACATGACCATAGGCAGAATTTAGTAACATGATTTATAGACCAGAATTTAGTAACATGACCATAGCCAGCATTTAGTAACATGACCATAGCCAGCATTTAGTAACATGACCATAGGCAGAATTTAGTAACATGACCATAGGCAGAATTTAGTAACATGACCATAGATTTAGTAATTTACCATAACATGACCATAGCCAGAATTTAGTAACATGACCATAGGCAGAATTTAGTAACATGACCATAGCCAGCATTTAGTAACATGACCATAACCAGCATTTAGTAACATGACCATAGGCAGAATTTAGTAACATGACCATAGCCAGAATTTAGTAACATGACCATAGCAGAATTTAGTAACATGACCATAGGCAGAATTTAGTAACATGACCATAGGCAGAATTTAGTAACATGACCATAGGCAGAATTTAGTAACATGACCATAGGCAGAATTTAGTAACATGACCATAGGCAGAATTTAGTAACATGACCATAGGCAGAATTTAGTAACATGACCATAGCCAGAATTTAGTAACATGACCATAGCCAGAATTTAGTAACATGACCATAGGCAGAATTTAGTAACATGAACATGACATGATAGGCAGAATTTAGTAACATGACCATAGGCAGAATTTAGTAACATGACCATAGGCAGAATTTTAGTAACATGACCAACAGACCAGAATTTAGTAACATGACCATAGGCAGAATTTAGTAACATGACCATAGGCAGAATTTAGTAACATGACCATAGGCAGAATTTAGTAACATGACCATAGGCAGAATTTAGTAACATGACCATAGGCAGAATTTAGTAACATGACCATAGCCAGAATTTAGTAACATGACCATAGCCAGAATTTAGTAACATGACCATAGGCAGAATTTAGTAACATGACCATAGGAAGAATTTAGTAACATGACCATAGCCAGCATTTTAACATGACCATAGGCAGCATTTAGTAACATGACCATAGCCAGAATTTAGTAACATGACCATAGGCAGAATTTAGTAACATGACCATAGGCAGAATTTAGTAACATGACCATAGCCAGAATTTAGTAACATGACCATAGGCAGAATTTAGTAACATGACCATAGCCAGCATTTAGTAACATGACCATAGCCAGAATTTAGTAACATGACCATAGGCAGAATTTAGTAACATGACCATAGGCAGAATTTAGTACCATGACCATAGACCAGAATTTAGTAACCATGACCATATAGCAGAATTTAGTAACATGACCATAGCCAGAATTTAGTAACATGACCATAGCCATGACCATAGGCATTTAGTAACATGACCATAGCCAGAATTTAGTAACATGACCATAGGCAGAATTTAGTAACATGACCATAGGCAGAATTTAGTAACATGACCATAGGCAGAATTTAGTACCATGACCATAGCCATAATTTAGTAACATGTCCAAAGCCAGAATTTAGTAACATGACCATAGGCAGAATTTAGTAACATGACCATAGCCAGCATTTAGTAACATGACCATAGGCAGAATTTAGTAACATGACCATAGGCAGAATTTAGTAACATGACCATGAGGCAGAATTTATAACATGACCATAGGCAGAATTTAGTAACATGACCATAGGCAGAATTTAGTAACATGACCATAGGCAGAATTTAGTAACATGACCATAGGCAGAATTTAGTAACATGACCATAGGCAGAATTTAGTAACATGACCATAGCCAGAATTTAGTAACATGACCATAGCCAGAATTTAGTAACATGACCATAGCCAGAATTTAGTAACATGACCATAGGCAGAATTTAGTAACATGACCATAGCCAGAATTTAGTAACATGACCATAGGCAGAATTTAGTAACATGACCATAGGCAGAATTTAGTAACATGACCATAGGCAGAATTTAGTAACATGACCATACCAGAATTTAGTAACATGACCATAGGCAGAATTTTTAGACCATAACATTTGAGCCAGCATTTAGTAACATGACCAGATTCAGAATTTAGTAACATGACCATAGACAGAATTTAGTAACATGACCATAGGCAGAATTTAGTAACATGACCATAGGCAGAATTTAGTAACATGACCATAGACAGAATTTAGTAACATGACCATAGGCAGACATTTAGCAGAATTTAGTAAACAGGCAGAGGCAGAATTTAGTAACATGACCATAGACAGAATTTAGTAACATGACCATAGGCAGAATTTAGTAACATGACCATACCAGAATTTAGTAAATTTAGTAACATGACCATACCACAGAATTTAGTAACATGACCATAGGCAGAATTTAGTAACATGACCATAGCCAGAATTTAGTAACATGACCATAGCCAGAATTTAGTAACATGACCATAGGCAGCATTTAGTAACATGACCATAGCCAGAATTTAGTAACATGACCATAGGCAGAATTTAGTAACATGACCATAGGCAGAATTTAGTAACATGACCATAGGCAGAATTTAGTAACATGACCATAGGCAGAATTTAGTAACATGATTTAGTAACATGACCATAGGCAGAATTTAGTAAACATGACCATAGGCAGAATTTAGTAACAACCATAGGCAGAATTTAGTAACATGACCATAGCCAGAATTTAGTAACATGACCATAGCCAGAATTTAGTAACATGACCATAGCATTTAGTAACATGACCAAGCAGAATTTAGTAACATGACCATAGGCAGAATTTAGTAACATGACCATAAGCAGAATTTAGTAACATGACCATAGCCAGAATTTAGTAACATGAATTTAATAGCCAGAATTTAGTAACATGACCATTTAGTAACAGAATTTAGTAACATGACCATAGGCAGAATTTAGTAACATGACCATAGGCAGAATTTAGTAAAACATAGGCAGAATTTAGTAACATGACCATAGGCAGAATTTAGTAACATGACCAGAATTTAGTAACAGACCATAGGCAGAATTTAGTAACATGACTATAGGCAGAATTTACATAACATGGCCATTTAGCCACATGATTTAGCAATTTAGTAACATGACCACAGGCAGAATTTAGTAACATGACCATAGGCAGAATTTAGTAACATGACCATAGGCAGAATTTAGTAACAAATAGCCAGCATTTAGTAAGATGAGCATAGGCAGAATTGTGGGACACAATCATGAAGTGGAACGAAATTTATTGGATATTTCAAACTTTTTAACAAATAAAAACTGAAAAATTGGGCGTGCAAAATTATTCAGCCCCTTTACTTTCAGTGCAGCAAACTCTCTCCAGAAGTTCAGTGAGGATCTCTGAATGATCCAATGTTGACCTAAATGACTAATGATGATAAATAGAATCCACCTGTGTGTAATCAAGTCTCCGTATAAATGCACCTGCACTGTGATAGTCTCAGAGGTCCGTTTAAAGCGCAGAGAGCATCATGAAGAACAAGGAACACACCAGGCAGGTCCGAGATACTGTTGTGGAGAAGTTTAAAGCCGGTTTGGATACAAAAAGATTTCCCAAGCTTTAAACATCCCAAGGAGCACTGTGCAAGCGATAATATTGAAATGGAAGGAGTATCAGACCACTGCAAATCTACCAAGACCTGGCCGTCCCTCTAAACTTTCAGCTCATACAAGGAGAAGACTGATCAGAGATGCAGCCAAGAGGCCCATGATCACTCTGGATGAACTGCAGAGATCTACAGCTGAGGTGGGAGACTCTGTCCATAGGACAACAATCAGTCAGTATACTGCACAAATCTGGCCTTTATGGAAGAGTGGCAAGAAGAAAGCCATTTCTTAAAGATATCCATAAAAAGTGTCGTTTACAGTTTGCCACAAGCCACCTGGGAGACACACCAAACATGTGGAAGAAGGTGCTCTGGTCAGATGAAACCAAAATCGAACTTTTTGGCAACAATGCAAAACGTTATGTTTGGCGTAAAAAGCAACACAGCTCATCACCCTGAACACACCATCCCCACTGTCAAACATGGTGGTGGCAGCATCATGGTTTGGGCCTGCTTTTCTTCAGCAGGGACAGGGAAGATGGTTAAAATTGATGGGAAGATGGATGGAGCCAAATACAGGACCATTCTGGAAGAAAACCTGATGGAGTCTGCAAAAGACCTGAGACTGGGACGGAGATTTGTCTTCCAACAAGACAATGATCCAAAACATAAAGCAAAATCTACAATGGAATGGTTCACAAATAAACATATCCAGGTGTTAGAATGGCCAAGTCAAAGTCAGACCTGAATCAATCGAGAATCTGTGGAAAGAACTGAAAACTGCTGTTCACAAATGCTCTCCATCCAACCTCACTGAGCTCGAGCTGTTTTGCAAGGAGGAATGGGCAAAAATTTCAGTCTCTCGATGTGCAAAACTGATAGAGACATACCCCAAGCGACTTACAGCTGTAATCGCAGCAAAAAGGTGGCGCTACAAAGTATTAACTTAAGGGGCTGAATAATTTTGCACGCCCAATTTTTCAGTTTTTTATTTGTTAAAAAAGTTTGAAATATCCAATAAATTTCGTTCCACTTCATGATTGTGTCCCACTTGTTGTTGATTCTTTCAAAAATTACAGTTTCATATCTTTATGTTTGAAGCCTGAAATGTGGCAAAAGGTCGCAAAGTTCAAGGGGGCGAATACTTTCGCAAGGCACTGTACATGAAGGGTGATAGTGTCCCAAGATACAAACAGAGGAGTTCTACAGGTGCTCTTTGAAGAGGTGAGTCTTAAGGAGGCGCCGGAATGTGGTCAGGGACTGGGCAGTCCTGACATCTGTAGGAAGGTCATTCCACCACTGCGGAGCAAGGGTGGAGAAGGAGCGGGCTCTGGAGGCAGGGGGCGTGGCGGAGGTAGAAACTAGTCTTCTAGTGCAGGTGGAGGCGGAGAGGTCGAGTGGGGGTGTGGGGAGAGATGAGGGTCTGGAGGTAGCTGGGTGCAGTCTGGTCAAGGCATCTGTAGGCTAGTACAAGAGTCTTGAACTGGATGCGGCGGTGATCGGAAGCCAGTGGGCGGGCGGAGTAGTGGAGTAGCGTGGGCGGGCGAGGCAGAGAGAACACCAGGCGGGCAGCAGAGTTCTGGATGAGCTGGGCGGACGGGTGGCGGACTGGGGAGGCCAGCCAGGAGGGAGTTGCAGTAGTCTAGGCAGGAGAGTACCAGGGCCTGGACCAGGAGCTGGGTAGCATAGTTGGTGAGGAAGGGTCGGATTCTTCGGATGTTGCTCAGGAAGAATCGGCAAGTGCGTGCCAGAGTGGAGATGTGCTGGGAATAAGAGGCAGGGGTCCAGGGTGACTCAAGGTTCTTAGCTGAGGAAGAGGGAGAGTGTGGTAGATTCAGAGGAACAGAGATAGAGATCAGAGGAGGGTGAGGAGGAAGGAAAGAAAAGGAGGTCAGATTTAGAGGTTGAGTTTGAGGTGATGCAGAGTGCATCCAGGAGGAAATAGCAGACAGACAGGTAGAGATACGGGAGGAGATGGTGGAGTCAGAGGTGGGGAAGGAGAGGAAAATCTGAGCATCATCAGCATATAAATGGTATGAGAAACCATAGGATGCGATGAGGGGGCCCAGGGAGGCGGGTGTAGAGAGAGAACAGGAGAGGACCCAAGACTGACCCTTGGGGACTCCAGTTAAGAAGAGGGTGAGGTGTGGAGGTTGCTCCACGCCAGGTTACCTAGTAAGTGCGGTTGGAGAGGTAGGAGGAGAACCAGGCCAGAGCAGTGCCAGAGATCCCCAGGTCAGCGAGAGATGATAGTAGAATAGAGTGATCAACAGTGTCAAAGGCAGCAGAGGTCGAGGAGAATTAGGACAGAGGAGAGAGGCAGCTCGGGCACACTTAAGTGAGTTGGTGACAGACAGGAGGGCGGTTTCAGTGGGTGAGCAGAGCGGAAGCCAGATTGGAGAGGGTCAAGCAGAGTGGTTGGACAGGAAAGCAGAGAGCTGGCGGTGTACAGTCCCTTCGAGGGTTTTGGAGAGGAAGGGTAGGAGGGAGACAGGGACGGTAGCTCTGGAGGGAGGTGGGGTCGAGGTGGTTTTTGAGGAGGGGAGTGATAGAGGCTTTTTGAAGGCAGAGGAAAGATACCAGAAAGTAGAGAGGTGTTGAGGAGGGAGGAGATGAAGGGGAGTAGAGCAGGGCAGCAGCTTGAAAGAGGTGAGTGGGGAGGGGTCCAAGGCACACGTGGTGGGTTTGTGACCCTGGAGCAGGGAGGAGAGGTCAGAGTCTGAGAGGGGCAAGAAGGTGGAGAAGGAGGCGAGTTAGTAGGGGGATGTAGTGGGTGTAGGGGTTGGAGCAGGAGGGGGTGGGGGAGGGAGAGGTGTTAAAGAGTTTGCGGATATCTGAGATTTTAGAAGAAGAAGGAGGCAAAGTCATCAGGGGAGATAGAGGAGGGAGGAGGAGGGGGAGGGTTTAGGAGGGAGGAGAAGGTAGAGAATAGTTTCGTGGGTTGTTAGTGGAGGCTTGGATTACAGATTGGAAATAAGCACATTTAGCAGAGGAGAGTAGAGGAGAAGGATGAGAGGAGAGTGCGGTAAAGGTCTAGGGCAGCAGGGAGTTTGGTTCTCTTCCATTTCTTTTCAGCAGATGGCAGTGTGATTCTTGCCGGCGGAGAGCAGAGGAGAGCCAGGGATGGGGGGGGGGGGCGAGCAGGTCGGGAGGTGAGGGGACAGAGGGAGTCGAGGGGAGGAGGTGAGTGAGGAGAAGAGGGTGGAGGTAGCAGAGTCTACGGAGAGTTGTGAAGGAGTCGATAGGAGGGAGGTGAGAGAGAGCAGTGGAGGCAAGGACAGGGGAGAGAGGCGGAGGTTACTGGCGAGAGGTGACAGTGGGGGTAGGAGGAGCAGGAGAGGGGGAGACAGAGAAAAAGAGATGAAATAGTGATCAGAGAGGTCCAGGGGGTGACAGAGGGGGTGGAGGGCAGCAGGCCCTGGAGAAGGTGAGGTCAGTTGTTGGCCAGCTTTGTGGGTAGGAGGGGACGGAGAGAGACAGAAGTCGAAGGAGTGAAGGAGAGGAGGAATCCAGCAGAGTGGCTGGGGTTGGAGAGATGGATGTTGAAGTCACCCAACAGGACAGTCGGGGTAGACAGAGGGTGGGAGGAGAGTAGATAGTCGAGTTTATCCAGAAAGTGAGTGAGAGGCCCAGGGGGGCGGTACAGGACAATGAGCAGGAGTTGACAGGGAGAGGTTGGTTGGACTGCATGAAATTCAAAGGTATTGACAGAGAGTGAGGTGAGATCTGAGGGGACAGAAAAGAGTAAGGAGGGAGAGAGGAAGACCCGTCCCACCTCCCCCGTCCAGTGAGGCGGGGTATGGGACAAGGCGTAGAGAGAGGACAGGGCAGCAGGAGTAACAGTGTTATCAGGGGACAGCCAGGTTTCAGAGAGCAAGGAAATCGAGCGAGAGGTGGGAGGCAAAGGCAGAGATGAAATCAGCTTTGTTAGCAGAAGAGTGACAGTTCAGAGTGCACCAGAGAGTGTGTGGGGGGGGGGAGGCAGAGAAATGAGGTTAGAGGGGTTGGAGGAGCAGCAGCGGAGGGAGGGCAGAGGGCGAGGGACGGGAGGACAGAACAGGGATGTGAGAGACAGTCATAGCAGGACAAGCAAGACAAAAAGGCACAGTAGGAGCAGTCGAGTGGAGGGTACAGACCTGACTAGTAGATAGCTTCTTCTAGAGCCCCGTTAGGTTCGGATCTAGTCGAACAGCGTCTCAGTGCAGGCCTCCCCTCGCTGGACTCCCACAGCTAGACTCCCGGCTCTTTTGTTGAGGCTCTTCTGTTGGCTGGCGCTTCTTGCTGGCGCCGAAATAAGCTGCTTGATTAAATGTTACACCTATCTTGATTCAGACGCTGGTTACCTGTAGACTCCCACAGCTAGACTCCCGGCTCTTTTGTTGAGGCTCTTCTGTTGGCTGGCGCTTCTTGCTGGCGCCGAAATAAGCTGCTTGATTAAATGTTACACCTGCTTCGCAAAAGAACCAACTAAACTGTGTGGAAACCAATCAAATAACAAAATCAACTGCTAATCAATTTAGCCACTCACCTGGTACTACTCACACACTAACTCAGCCAATTCAAACACCACCTTACAATGTCACCAAATGTAGTTAGTTAAAATTACTAGAAGCAGGAACTTCTCTAATCTGCCTCTGTCCCTGGTTACCTGGTTACCTGACCATAGTCAGCATTTAGTAACATTACCATAGCCAGCATTTAGTAACATGACCATGGGCAGAATTTAGTAACATGACCATAGGCAGAATTTAGTAACATGACCATAGGCAGAATTTAGTAACATGACCATAGGCAGAATTTAGTACCATGACTATAGCCATAATTTAGTAACATGTCCAAAGCCAGAATTTAGTAACAATATGATAGGCAGCATTTAGTAACATAACCATAGCCAGCATTTAGTAACATGACCATAGGCAGCATTTAGTAACATGACCATAGGCAGCATTTAGTAACATGACCATAGGCAGAATTTAGTAACATTACCATAGCCAGCATTTAGTAACATGACCATAGGCAGAATTTAGTAACATGACGATAGGCAGCATTTAGTAACATAACCATAGCAAGCATTTAGTAACATGACCATAGGCAGAATTTAGTAACATGACAACAGGCAGAATTTATTAACATGACCATTGGCAGAATTTAGTACCATGACCATAGCCAGAATTTAGTAACATGACCATAGCCAGAATTTAGTAACATGACGATAGGCAGCATTAAGTAACATGACCATAGGCAGAATTTAGTATCATGACCATAGCCAGCATTTAGTACCATGACCATACTCAGCATTTAGTAACATTACCATAGGCAGAATTTAGTAACATGACCATAGGCAGAATTTAATAACTTTACCATAGCCAGCATTTAGTAACATGACCATAGACAGAATTTAGTAACATGACCATTGGCAGAATTTAGTACCATGACCATAGGCAGAATTTAGTAACATGACCATAGCCAGAATTTAGTAACATGACCATAGCCAGCATTTAGTAACATGACGATAGGCAGCATTTAGTAACATAACCATAGCAAGCATTTAGTAACATGACCATAGGCAGAATTTAGTAACATGACAACAGGCAGAATTTAGTAACATGACCATAGGTAGAATTTAGTAACATGACCATAGGCAGAATTTAGTACCATGACTATAGCCATA
>JAHFZB010000059.1:625485-681485 GCA_036884735.1 Huso huso | reverse complement strand
GATGGGCTGAATGGCATCCTCTCATTTGTAAACTTTCTTATGTTCTTATGTAATTGATGCTGCTTGCGCGCGAGCTTGCATTGCAGCAGCACTAACTGCAGTGGACTTCGCAAAACAAACTTAATTTAACAGTTACCGCTCCAAGTAGGTTATCAGTCAGTCACATTTTACTACTACTGAAAATATTAATAATGATAATAATAATATGAACTTAAGTTTGTAAAGTGACCCCAGAGATTGATGTGCCTCCATGATACATCAACAGTCGCTGCACAGTTTGCATTCAACTTTTTTTTTTTTTTTTTTTTTATGCCTGGGCATTTAACAAAAAAAGCCCAAACAGCAGAGGGAGGGGTTGAGAGACATTTCTTTCAATACAGCCTATGCCTATCACTTTGCTGTCAAAATGGTTTATGAAGAAATTTTCCTTGGTTAACACAGGCTGGAGGGGGGCGGACGGACGGCGCCAGTTTTTAGTGTATTTTGTATATTTCAAACATATTCTACCATAGCACTTCTCTTACACTGTCTTGTACACTAGGTATTCAGTACATATTTTATTAAAGCACTACAACTGCTATAGGTACCCCAGTGCTTTGATACTATACCCCTGCTCCATACAATGCAGCGGGACATATAGAGTTGCTATGTACAAAGATTTGGTTGGATTTTAAAATAAAAAGATCGAATTTTGCTTTACGAAAGTGACATTTAATGTGTGCTTTTATAGTATTCATACATTGACAAACGATTTCTAACAGAAAAGAAAAAAAAAAAAACACAGTGCGTGAATGGCGCTTTGATGAACCTTCGAAGGTTTAAACAATCTTTGAATTCCTGGCTAGCGAACAAACTTTCGAACGTTCGAACCTTCTAATACAGCCCTTATTATTATTTCTGCCAAAAGTGGCTTGAAAACTCACCATATTCTGTAGGTTGGTAGATGCTTATGGGAAGATAGAAAATGCTGAAGAACTTATGTCGTAAGTCACGTGGTTTGGCTGCCGTATTGGATTGAAATAAAACATTGTAATAATTTTTCTTTCAAAAACGACTTATTGCAGAGTGCTGAAAGTTGGTATAGTTGTTGAGTGATAGTCCAAGATTAACTGGTGTTCGTAAGAAGCTGATAGGTTGTGTGGTATGGCGGCCATGCTGCATGACTAGGGCCCTGTGAAAATCATGATTTCACGGGCTGCGCGGAAATCGTGAAATTAGCCCAATACCGTGATTTTTGTAATATGCTTAAATAAAAATAATTTCAGAATTTGTATTTCATACAAAAAAATAACATTAACGCAACTATACAGCGCTGATATGTGCTCATGATAATATTAACCATGCACACAGTGCTGTGCAGTGATTGTCATGTGACTATATGCAGTTTAAGCGGGAAATTAAAATACACACTATAAACAAGAATGAATGTCTCTAAAAAGGCTAAAAATGTGTCTGCAGCAGATCACATAAAGCAATATCCAGCAGGAGTTTACAAAACAATGGAGGTAAGCTCTTCTGTACGTCCTGCAACGTTACTGTAGATCACTACCGAAACTCGTCTGTTGACAGCAAGTATTCACCGAAAGAGAAAGGCGAAAATC
This sequence comes from Huso huso, assembly GCA_036884735.1. Taxonomy (NCBI): domain Eukaryota; kingdom Metazoa; phylum Chordata; class Actinopteri; order Acipenseriformes; family Acipenseridae; genus Huso; species Huso huso. The sequence continues at coordinate 679,884 of JAHFZB010000059.1, read as the reverse complement.
CAGAGCAGTACCGCGACTGCTTTACTTGCAGAAACAAAAAAACGGTGACATATATTCCAAAAGTCCACTTATTAAAATTTGACCTGACAGAGGTGTTTGTTTGCGCGAATATCCCTTTTGAAAAACTGGACAACCAAAAGTTATGGAAATTCTTCAGACAGAGGGTAGCAAATGGTAGAGCGATTCCTTCATCAGCCCAGCTGAGTCGCCGCCAGAAGGGGAGGCACCCTGCCGCCGTCGCCGCCAGAAGGGGAGGGAGCCCCTTCCGCTGTCGCCTGTGGTCACTGCAAGCTCTGGGGGGGACGCTAAGTAGGCTCTGCCGCCTGGGGTCGCTAAGTAGCTCTGCTCGCCTGGGTCGCTGCCAGCCCTTCATTGCAGCAGGGGAATATTGTGGCTGGAGCACTACAAAGGGAGCCTGGGGTCGAGACTGCCCCCCTCAGCCTTCAGGAGTTGGTTGGCAGCCCCAAAAGGGGAGAATACGGGGGGAGGGAGGGGGGGAGGTGGAGACCACCACAAAGCCCTGACCACCCCCTGTGCCATAGACCGGGCGCCCCAAGTTGGTTTCCACCCTGGGCTCCCAACACCTTTGGCTGCATGTCTGGGTTGCTGGGCCTGATTCCCAGGTTCCCCGCCAGGCACAGGAGGTTCCTTCTTTCGCCTCCCTGGTTGCCCAGGAGCGCATGGTTGCGGCTCAGCCTTTGCATCTTCGACACCCCATCCACTAGGGTCCCTTTGTCGCCAGGACTATACGGATGGGGAGGATAAGGACAGGGGGACTTGAGGCAGGGGAGGCTTTGAGAACCACCTCCACCAAATATATAGCCAGTGGACCACCCCTGCACGCCATAGCCCTGAAAAGCCCCTTATATATATATGGGTTGTTGTTATTGTTGTATGCTTTATTATGTAACCTGGGCTCCCAGTGTTTTGTTACACTTTGTTTCTGGCAGAGGCAGATTAGGCAGCTCGTCTCTGCCAGTGTATATATAAAAACCTTGTGGTAATGCGCGGCTGTCGGTTAGTGCGTTGTTAAACTAGTCGGTAGTCACCCATAATTAATAAACTCGCAGATTGTAGAATAATTACTAGCTAGTTAAACCCCCGCCAACGTATGTAAACCTTAAGCTCCTCAGTTCAGTGTGGAGTACAGAGGAGAAGTACGAGAGAACAGTGAGTTTAAACAGAAACTACAGGATCAGTGAAAGCGATTGCTAAGCCTGACCAGTTTTGTTGTGTTTTATGTGTTCGAGATTTGTTTTGTTTGAATATTTATTTTGCTCTGTGACCACTGTTTTTTGTTAATATTTTATTTATTTTTGTTTCAAAATAAAACTGCGCAAGCGCCATTGCACCATACCTGCAGTGTCTGAGTCTTTCCTGCTTCTGGTCTGACGTCACCACTCTGCCAACCCTGTCACACCTCGCTTTTTATAAGTAGATTAATGTTAGGGAGGGTGCCCATCACGACATGACCTAATGCTTGTTTTTGGGTCTTTTAAAGTGCATTGGAATTTTAAAATTTGTTATTTTATTTTCCAGCGATTATGTGACTATGTCTGTGACCTGTTACTTGAAGAGTCAAATGTTCAACCAGTGTCCACCCTGTTACCAGTGTCTTGTGGAGACATACATGGCCAGGTGAGAAACCAAGGAAAGCAAAATTTGCTAAATGTTAAGTAAGCACATGGTACTTGCCTATATACATTTGTTTCTTGCAACTACTTTAACATTATCTGTCCGTCCCCCCCCCCCCTAATAGCACTGTTTAGACGTGCCACTGGCCATCTGTTGTATTTCCCTTTTACAAAGTGATCAAATCATGTACTGCAGGAAACACAAGACAAAGCTGGACTTGGAAAGCTGTATGAAGCACTTATTCAGTGTAATTGTAGACTACAAATGCAGTACATTCCTGATTTGCATTTCCTTATATTGAAGAGTTGAGCTGAGCCTTTAACACCATCTCTAAAAACCAAAATGAGTTCAGTATTGGGTTGCTGCCTTTTGAGGTTTCATAGTCTTATTCTCGAACTGAAACTATTAATGTACTGTACCAGAAAACTGCATTCAGTTGACCTTTAATTGCCATTTCTCTGTCATGTGGTCTGTTTTAGTGTTGCTAAACTGTGTATTGGTTTATGTATAGTGGTTGCTAAGCTACACATGTGATTTTAACACTAATTCTCTTTTCTTTTCCAGTTTTATGACTTATGTGAGCTTTTCAGAACAGGAGGCCAAGTCCCAGACACAAACTACATTTTTATGGTAAGTAAAGTCCCAGCACTGGGGTACATGGGATTATTGTATTCTAGCCAATACCACCAAAGCATTGAGTGCACTTCTGCAGTCCTTGAAAGTTTGGTTTCAAGTAAAAAAGACAAATGTTTTGGATCGTCCCCACCTCAATGGAAGTGTTTTAGGAAGAATACCAAAATATTAGCTCTCAACTCTGATTTGGGTCTATAATTGTGTGTTGCCCATGACTGATGAAAATGAGCACCAAAAAGGGGCAATGTTTGAGACTTCAGATCTTTCAAAGTATTCAAAATACCTTATTGATACTCTGAACACACAGAACACCTATTGGTGACCATGGATGGTAATATGATGCAGGCAAATACGTGGTAAATGGGCAGGTAACTTTTAAAGTGACTGCTGTGGTAGAGACCTAGAGAAGTAAACTATGGGAGATACCAGAACTGAGTCAGAAATGGGCTGACCAGATGTGTCTGTATTAAAGAAGCATGTACTTGGTCTTTGTGGTTTGTATGTAAATAAATAATAGGATTCAATGTCCAGATCCTTTTTTGTTAAATGTAACAGTTAGTTAGTGGTAAGCCTGTTGATTCTGTATTTGGGTGGAGTGACACATGAGTGGCAACATTTTGTTTTTCATTTGGCTAAGTGTGAACTGTAAGTCTTTAACTCACTCATAAAAATCAGTGCTGCCCAGGTCAATATTTTTATTAGGTCAATAGGTAATCCTGTTTACCTTTTCTGTTTTTTTTTGGTTTTTTTGGCAGGGTGATTTTGTAGACCGAGGGTATTACAGCCTTGAAACATTCACCTACCTCCTTGCCTTAAAGGCTAAGTGGCCAGACCGTATCACACTGCTGAGGGGCAATCATGAAAGCAGGCAGATCACACAGGTGTATGGCTTTTATGGTAAGTTTCATCATTTAGCCAGAAGTACCTTATTGTTGACAACTAACATTAAAGTGTGTTGGTGCAATGCTAAACTACAGTGATGCCTGTAAGGGTCGACACCCTGTAGGTTTTTGAATACACTGTTACTAGTTTATTTAAATGCATAATAACCTTTAAATTACACTGGCTCTAACAGCAGATTGCCCAGTAGGAATGAATCGCTATACTGGTTTTGCGGTTTACCGCGGTTTAGGTGCATTACGGTATATATGTTTCTGTTTTAGCAGTAGGACCCATCATTTCGTAATTCTATATCAACTAAACAAAGCACTTTTTATTTTTTTGTATTTTTTTGTAAACAGTTAGAATAATGCAGAGAAAAGCCAAGAAAAAAAAATAAAAAACCGATCTGAGGCGGATCCGAGCAATACACATAGTCCCTTCACCACAGACATAACACGGACATAAACTAACAAAATACCTGCTTCCACATCCAGCGCTCAAAGAATATCGCAGACATTTGCCAAGCTTTTTGAGATGTTCTAGTAATAAAATAATGACTTGGATAGCATTATTGAGGAGTTTGGTGATAAAACAAGATGATTTATCGGTATGCACTGCTGTGAAGAGATGTGATAAATACAGCGAACGTTGAATAGTATTTTAGGTCTATATATTTATAATTTGCTTGTGTATTATGTTTTGTAAAAGTTTCAAACCACAAATTAAAATTTTCATGACACAAGTCACTTGTAGTCTATCTCTTTTGGCATCTTCTGCTACTGTAAGTTATGGCCTAATGTTTCATATGAAACCCATTTGTTGCTAATTGACAATTATCATGCTTGAAAACTAACACCTGATAATTATAGAAATAAATACATAATACATTGGAAATCTGTGATTCGAAAAAGCAACAAAAATGTTAACTAAAGACTACAGCAACAGTCTCAAAATGGCAGTGATACAACTAAACGAAAAGGAGAAACTACCAGAAAAATAGCAGAAAGACTTGGTTTACTGAAAAGCAATGTGTGGCTGTTATTGACAAACACAGGAGAACAGGAACTACTGCAACTAGCTGAAGGTGTGGAAGACCAAGAAAGATTTCTGCAAAATCTGAAAGAGCAGCCCAGCAAAATCCTTGGATTACTGCAAAAGATTTGACACAAGAATTGAGAGAAGATCAAGAAATTCACAAGCGAACAATTAAACAATACCTTAACAAAGTGAATGTCCATAAGTTTATTGAGTTTGAATACTTGAAGCCTAATGATTCCTTCAACCAAATTTTATAGTCAGACAAATCCAAAATATAAAGCAACAATATCATATATCCATTTTTAAACAACTTTAGCGTAACAGAGGCAGAAGTGTTAAGGGGACTAGGAGCTCTTAAAATAAACAAATCCCCTGGGCCGGATGAGATCCTCCCAAAAGTACTCAAAGAAATGAAATAAGTTATTTACAAACTAAGATCGTGCAACAGTCTCTTGACACATCAGTTGTACTGACAGACTGGAGAATTGCAAACATAATACCGATCTACAAAAAGGGAGACAAAACTGAACGAGGTAACTACAGACCAATAAGCCTGACTTCTATTATATGTAAACTTATGGAAACTATAATAAGATCCAAAATGGAAAATTACCTATATGGTAACAGTATCCTGGGAGACAGTCACCATGGTTTTAGGAAAGGGAGATCGTGTCTAACTAACCTGCTTGATTTTTCAGAGGATGCAACATCGACAATGGATAATTGCAAAGCATATGACATGGTTTATTTAGATTTCCAGAAAGCTTTTGACAAAGTCCCTGTGGCGGAGTGTCCCGCCCCTATTTATTATTATTTGTATTTGTTTGCGGCGCGGATAAAAGCGCCGCGTCTTTTGGTATTGTTTTTTATATTTATAATTTAAAAACCCCGTGAGGATGCGTGACTGATCAGCTACTGATTATTTAACTAGCTGACAGTCACGCATCCTTACCAAACGCGTGCAGACTGTGGCCGAGGGGTAATAAGATAATTAACAGCTAGTTAACCCCTCGCCCAGAGTATAAGAACCTGCAGCTGTCCGTGCTGCAGGGTTGTGTGTACAGAGAGGAGGTACGGGGAGATAGAGAGGAGACAGAAATTAACAATTGCTAAAACGTGCTGGATTAGCCAGCACGACACTTTTACTTGTTTGTCTGTCTGATTCGCTTTGGCCCGTGTGTCTTTGGTTTCTGTTTTGTTGTTTGTTTAAATCTTTATTTTTGTTTTGTTTATTAATAAAATCAGCTGAACGCCGTTGTGTTCAGCTTCACCCGCCCATCCATTGTTTTGATTCAGTTACTTCCTGGTCCGTGACGTCACCACACCTCACCACTGCAAGCCATCCTGCCACAGTCCCGCATAAAAGATTAACCCTTTCCAGTCCATTTATTAAGTGCGCGTCAGGCGCGTCAGGTCCAATTTATTTTCACACGCGCAGTTAATTTTAGACGCGCTGTTTAAAAGTATTTTTTACCACTGTCAAATGGGTTTAAAAGGCCCTGCATATCAACAAAGCACTCACTAGGCATCTCCAGCCCTGCCCCACCCTTTTCGTTTGACGCTATCGCTTTACATATGCTAAGAAATAAATAATAATAATAGTCGACATACCGATCAATCATCTCCTGATCACTGTTTTATCACCAAACTCCTCAATAATGCGATCCAAGTCATTATTTTATTACTATAACATCTCAAAAAAGCTCTGCAAATGTCCGTGATAGTCTCTGTGCGCTGACTCAGTAACAGCCAGCTTGTTTCCTTATGACTGCCCCTATGTGATGCCAGGGGCAAGTATGACTATTCATGAGATGCGCCTATTTTTTATGTTTTTTTTTTTTTATCGGTTTGTCTCGGCTCCTGTCGCTCCCACTCAGCCATTGAATGGTTTTCTCGGCTTTTTCCGAAGAAAAACGACTAGAAACCCGTTTTTTGCGTTTTTTTGATGATGTCCGACTTCCACCTACTCTAAGGAATAAATTGTCATGCCATTTAGTAAAGGGTACTCTGTTCCTTTTACACAACGCCCTCACAGGTTGGGAGGGAGATCTAACACCAAGAATCATTCGATCTCTGTCACAGAGACACTGAAATTGAAGATGGAATCTATAACAAAATACCTAGGAATTTATGTTGACTCAGAAATGTCTTCATCTAGACAATGTGGGGAAGCTATAAAAAAACGCCAACAAAATGCTTGGATATATAGTGAAAAGTGTTGAATAATAATAATAATACGGCGACCAGAACACAGACAAGATTTTGACTTGTTTTTCTGAAGTCAGACAGCTGAATCGTTGCCTAGCTAACTCAGGGCAGTAAAAGACAGTCACAGCGGCATTTGTGACGTCAGGCAGGAAAAACAGTTGCTGTTTACTTTTATTCTTCTCTGTTTTTGTTGGCACAGACTTTGTACAATTTAAATGTATAATGTATAGAAATTTAATGAAAATATAAATTTGTAAAACGGCATGTCTCCATGTATAAGAACTCCTCCTAAGAGAACACCCTTCTGGTGAAACCAGACACAAGTCGCCAAGAAATTTGGTGTTTTCTGTTTTGGTGAGTTGGTTCACCATTCTGTCAGATGTTCATGTCTCGAACATTGCTTCTGTACATAATTAATCTAGAGTTGCTGCATTTATTGTGTGTGTGTGTATTTATTTATTTATTTATTTATTTATTTATTTATTTATTTATTTATTTACATATCAATACACTGAACAGGTCATGTGACACTACTGGCAATGGTAGCGCACAGAGTTCATACAACACAGTGTACGAAAACTTTGGGATCTACTATCTGAACTAATGTTCTCTGTTCTATAATAAACAAACTCGGGTACTTGCCCATCTGTCGACGGTTTTCGACTTGCTTACTCACTCTTGGTATTCAACCCTGAGTTCTCTCTCACGCTCACTCACACACTGTGCTGAAGAGCTTGAGCATGGCAAATAAACAGTTAGGGTGGTTATGTGATGGGTGGATACATGACGGATTACTGTATTTATTAATTTTACTTTTTTTTCACAGCCCTGTTTACCCTTTTGTTTAATTTCACAGCTGACTAAAATCTGACTGTATAAGAACATTTTGTTTACTGTTACAGATGTGTGTTTTTATTAAATTTTTTTAAACTGTTTATTGTTTTTTAAAATTTAAGAACCAAAACAAATAATTGTTCCAGTATACCATGGTATTTATTTTGACAGTTATACCAGCGCTTCCCTAATTGAACGCTTTCTGTTATTTGTGCCACTGTAGTATGTCTGTTGAAATGTGCTGCACATGTCTGCTGGCTATCTGTCCTGACCCCTTACGAGCAGAGTCGCATTCTGGTTATCTGCGCATTCAAGGAACACCCCAGTAATTGTCTTGAACAGGTTGGTCAATGCAGCCACTGCTTTGAGGGACAAGCCTGTTGCACGGGCACCTGCAATCGTGCCCCTTGTGAACTTGAGATTCTTCAGCTTTCACATGGTTTTTGCTGAATAGTCGCACAAAACTTCCACAGTTTAAGTCTATAGGATGACATGACCTTATACATTTGCATGCATTAGACGTCTTTTTTTTTTTATTCCTTGACTGTCAGCATTATAATGCCTTTTTTCTTTTTCTTAACAGATGAGTGCCAAACCAAGTATGGAAATGCAAATGCTTGGAGATACTGTACCAAAGTTTTTGACATGCTTACAGTGGCAGCAGTGAGTAGATCTTATATTCACAATTTCATTTATTTTGAGAAGTTGTCCTAATACTGAACTCATCTGCACAATTTGCCAGTTTATTCCATATTATCTTTGCATTGTCTTTGGATGTAGACATTTCAGTAGCATTGGTAATGTTTTTTTATGTCCATTGTATTTTTATGTATTGTCCTTTTTCATATACAAACATTTGAAAAAACTGACGTTCTTGCTATAGCAACAGATCAAACAACAAAGCCATGAAGCGAGGACTGAGCATTTTGTTTTCTCCACTAGATGTCTCTTATACATTCATTACAAACATTTTGACCAGTGGCGGCTGGTGGCCAAAATAAATGGGGATTCAGAAAAAAGGCAGAGGATCATTCAGGGGCGGACAAGTCGGTAGTCCGGGCGCCGGGGACTACCAGAAATTGGGTCCGGACTTCCAAACTGTAATGATGCAAAGCCCGGGGGACTACCGGCAGCTTCTAAAGATTTTTTTTTTCTTATGCAGTTACTTCAAAGATCTTCTGTATAGAAAATTTTTGGTTACTTTGTACAGACAGACTGATAAAACAGCTCAGTTTACTTCCCGTTTTAGTACAGCGCAATATTCTGAACTATCCACACAGCACGAATTAGCACAGCTCTTTCCAGCTTTTTCTTTCCTTTTAAATTAGGGGTGGGCAACGATATGAAAATTGTACATCGATATCATGCACGTGTTTTGATATCGATAATATCGAAGTCTTCCAAAAACACAAATATAATATAACACAATTGCAATATGAAACATATATAGACGTTAACAGATATTTACATGTGAAAAGCAATAACTTAACTAACTGTAACTTTGTGGTGCTTTGCTTCACAATATCCATAGAGAAAAACAAGGTATTGTTATTGTTGTACTATTCCATCATCAGCTACCTCAAAAAATAAATATTTCAATGCGCAGACTTTGGAGTTGTTTTATTTTTTTAGTTAATCCAGAAGTAATTGAATCTTCATCGTGACTCACGACACCTCTAAAGTATTGTGTATGTAATGCTGAATGTTGCATTATTTTGAGATGTGTTTTGATGTTTAAAAAGTACATCTCATTTATAATAGCGAAAGTTCCCATTTTAAAAATACATTAATAACAGAGTAAGTAATCACATGGACAAATAAGAACATAAGAAAGTTTACAAACGAGAGGAGGCCATTCAGCCCATCTTGCTCGTTTGGTTGTTAGTAGCTTATTGATCCCAAAATCTCATCAAGCAGCTTCTTGAAGGATCTCAGGGTGTCCGCTTTCAACAACATTACTGGGGAGTTGGTTCCAGACCCTCACAATTCTCTGTGTAAAAAAGTGCCTCATATTTTCTGCTCTGAATGCCCCTTTACATTGTCAATACCTTTTGGAATTTTGAATGCTTGAATCAGATCGCCGCCTAGTCGTCTTTGTTCTGCATATGACATGCCTTTTAAACCAGGAATAAATTTGGTCGCTCTTCTGTGCACTCTTTCTAGAGCAGCAATATATTGCCTGTTCTTTGTTTACACTGACGTCTTCCTCAAGCGTCACTGGGTATCCTCTCTCCGGCCACCCGAATGCACAACCAAGTACAGTTCTTTTGGGCTGAGCAATCCCCCAAGGCCCGCCTCTCAGCCACTCAGAGAGAGGGAACGCCAACACACCCTTTTCCCCACCTCTCCGTGTCATCGCCATGACTGACAGGCGGATCTTGCAAGACTGCTGCCCTCTTCCTGCAGAACCATGGACACACCAGACAGTCAGCACAGATCTCCCGTTACAAATAGCTACATTGATAAGTAGTGATTTTCTAATTGATTAAATGTTTTAACTAACATTCGGCCCATCTTCCTCGTTTGGTTGTTAGTAGCTTATTGATCCCAGAATCTCATCAAGGAGCTTCTTGAAGGATCCCAGGGTATCAGCTTCAACAACATTACTGGGGAGCTGGTTCCAGATTCCCACGATTCTCTGTGTAAAAAAGTGCCTCCTATTTTCTGTTTTGAATGTCCCTTATCTAATCTCCATTTGTGACCCCTGGTCCTTGTTTCTTTTTTCAGGTCAAAGAAGTCCCCTGGGTCGACACTGTTCTATACCTTTTAGGATTTGAATGTTTGAATCAGATCGCCACAGTAGTCTTCTTTTGTTCAAGACTGAATAGATTCAATTTTTTAGCCTGTCTGCATATGACATGCCTTTTAAACCCGGGATAATTCTGGTTGCTCTTCTTTGCACTCTTTCTAGAGCAGCAATATCCTTTTTGTAAGGAGGTGACCAGAACTGAACACAATATTCTAGGTGAGGTCTTACTAATGCATTGTAAAGTTTTAACATTACTTCCCTTGATTTAAATTCAACACTTCTCACAATATATCCGAGCATCTTGTTGGCCTTTTTTATAGCTTCACCTCATTGTCCAGATGAATACATTTCTGAGTCAACATCAACTCCTAGGTCTTTTTCATAGTTCCCTTCTTCAATTTCAGTATCTCCCATATGATATTTATAATGCACATTTTTATTGCCTGCGTGCAATACTTTACACTTTTCTCTATTAAATTTCATTTGCCATATGTCTGCCCAGTTCTGAATGCTGTCTAGATCATTTTGAATGACCTTTGCTGCTGCAACAGTGTTTGCCACTCCTCCTATTTTTGTGTTGTCTGCAAATTTAACGAGTTTGCTTACTATACCAGAATCGAAATCATTAATGTAGATTAGGAATAGCAGAGGACATAATACTGATCCCTGTGGTACACCACTGGTTACCTCGCCCATTTTGAGTTTTCCTCTAATCAGTACTTTCTGTTTTCTACATGTTAACCACTCCCAATCCATGTGCATGCATTTCCTTGAATCCCTACTATGCTCAGTTTGAGAATTAATCTTTTACGGGACTTTGTCAAAAGCTTTCTGGAAATCTAAATAAACCATGTTGTATGCTTTGCAATTATCCATTGTTGATGTTGCATCCTCAAAAAATCAAGCAGGTTAGTTAGACACGATCTCCCTTCCTAAAACCATGCTGACTGTCTCCAAGGATATTGTTACAATATAGGTAATTTTCCATTTTGGATCTTATTATAGTTTCCATAAGTTTACATATAATAGAAGTCAGGCTTATTGGTCTGTAGTTACCTGGTTCGGTTTTGTCTCCCTTTTGTGGATCGGTATTATGTTTGCAATTTTCCAGTCTGTCGGTACAACCCCTGTGTCAAGATACTGTTGCATGATCTTGGTTAGCGGTTTGTAAATAACTTTTTCATTTCTTTGAGTACTATTGGGAGGATCTCATCCGCCCAGGGATTTGTTTATTTTAAGAGCTCCTAGTCCCTTTAACACTTCTGCCTCTGTTATGCTAAAGTTATTTAAAACTGATAGGAACAGGTCGATATGTGGGGCATGTTGTCCGTACTCCTTTGTAAAAACCTGTGAAAAGTTATCATTTAATATATTTGCTATTTTTTTCTCTTCGTCTATGATTTTGCCATGTGTGTCTCTAGACATTTAACCTCCTCTTTGAATGTTCTCTTGCTGTTATAATATTGGAAAACATTTTGGAATTGGTTTTAGCCCCTTAGCAATATTGATTTCATCTCTTCTTGGGTTTTCTAACTTCCTTTTTGACTTGTGTTTGCAGTTCCAAGTACTCTTTCTGTGTACTTGGTTTTTGGTCCCTTTTTAAATGCTCTGAAAAGTGCCTTTTTTCGCTGAATATTTTTTTTAATTGATCTATTAAACCATTTTGGCCATTTTGTTTTAGATTTAGATTTGTCTACTTTTGGCATGTAATTGTTTTGTGCCTGTAGTACTACATTTTTAAAAAACAGCCATCCTTTTTCTGTGGATGTTCTCTATTTTACTCCAATCTACTTCTGTTAGTCTCTGTTTCATACCTTCATAATTTGCTTTTCTAAAATTGTAAACCTTAGCTTTAGTCATTACTTTTGGGGTTTTAAAAAACACTTCAAATGAGACCATGTTGTGGTCTGAGTTTGCCAGTGGCTCTCTGACCTCTGTTTTAGTTATTCTGTGTTCGTTGTTTACAAAGACTAAATCAAGGCATGCCTCCCCTCTAGTCGGTGCCTTGACAAATTGCGTTAGGAAGCAGTCATTTGTCATTTCTACCATTTCTATTTCGTCCGTCGTATACCCAATCGGTTTTCCCATTTTATATGGGGAAGTTGAAATCCCCCATTAGTATGGCTTCTCCTTTTCTACACGCATTTCGAATGTCATTGTATAACAGATTATTTTGCTCGGCGTCTGAATTTGGCGGTCTATAGCATGCTCCTATTATTATGCCCTTTGAATTTTTGTCCATTATTCTGACCCATATTGATTCTGCATTGTTTTCTTTGTCCAGATTCAACACCTGGGCTTCAAGACTATTTCTTATGTATAGCGCTACCCCTCCACCTCTTCTGTCCTGCCTGTCTTTCCGATACAGTGTGTACCCACTAATATTATATTCGTCTCCATCACTCTCAGACAACTAAGTTTCTGTAACACCTATCACATCGTAGTTACTTGTTAGTACAGTAGCTTCAAGTTCTAATATTTTGTTTCCGAGACTTCTAGCATTAAGATAAATACATTTAATAGCTGTCTTACCTGAGTTGTTGCCTTTCTTTTGATGTGGTCTCCTTTCTGTTTTTTTTTGTTTTCTCCCCCCTTCCTTTCTAGTTTAAATGCTTCTGGACCTCCTCAAGGATCCTTTCTCCAAGTAGATTGGTTCCCTTTCTGTTTAAGTGCAGTCCGTCCCACCTATATAGATAGTCCTTGTTGTAGAATGTGCTCCAATGTTCAAGAAAGATGAAGCCTTCCTGTGTGCACCACGATTTCAGCCATGCATTTTGATTTTGTATTTCCAGCTGTCCATATAGTCTTTTGCAAGGTGCCGGCAGTATCCCAGAAAATACCACAGTGTTGGTCTTGTCTTTTAATTTCCTTCCTAGCTCTCTGAATTTGTTTTGCAGGGATCTTGGCCTGCCTTTTCCAATGTTGGTTGTAGTTGGATTTATTTTGGGGGTGGGGGGTGTTTATGCTACAACCTAACTTGCTTCCAATTTCTTATTATTACTATGATTAGCTGCAAAGACAACAGGGCCAACCAGTGATTTGGATAATGTTTTGCTTGATCGGTTTTTATTGTGCACAATTTCCTAGTAACTGTAATATTACTTGTGTAATAGAAAATAAAAAATGACTTATCATTAATATCTCCAAGTCAAGGAGCTCAATGTCTGAGGTCACACCAGGTTGAATCTGAGTCTTTTGTGGTTGTGACTAGTCCGAGTCACGAAAAATCTGACCTTCGAGTCCTACAAGTAATTTTATTTTTATTTTAAATTGAGCAGGCACTGCCTCTTACCTCTTCACTGCCTCTCTTGCCTTTTTAAATTGAGCAGGCACTGCCTCTCTTGCCTTTTTAAATTGAGCAGGCATTCCCTCTCTTACCTCCCCTAAGGAGCATGCACTGATTTGGACGCATGTGTTTTGCTAAAATTGTAACGTGGTAATTGAAAACTGTAAATGTTAACCGCTACCTGTCTTTGGTTTTTGTCTGTAGTTGATTGATGAACAGATCTTGTGTGTGCATGGAGGGCTTTCCCCAGATATCAAGACCCTTGATCAGATTCGGACTATAGAGCGCAATCAGGAGATCCCACACAAGGGGGCGTTCTGTGACCTGGTGTGGTCCGACCCAGAGGATGTGGACACCTGGGCCATCAGCCCTCGAGGGGCAGGCTGGCTGTTTGGAGCCAAGGTCACTAATGAGGTAACCCAAACACATTGCTTCCTCAAATTGTATTTACAATTAAATAAAATTTATTGTGTTCCATACATTTCTGAACCGGTTGCATCACAAAAACACATCCACCTTCCTTTTATGGCACACCAGATGCAAAACTGATTGGTGGACACCAGCTGTAAGCATGTTAATATTTTCTTTATTTTCTGTTTGCAGTTTGTTCACATCAACAACCTAAAACTGATCTGCCGAGCGCATCAGCTGGTGCACGAAGGTTATAAATTCATGTTTGACGAGAAGCTGGTGACAGTATGGTCTGCTCCTAATTATTGCTACCGCTGTGGAAACATTGCATCAATCATGGTCTTCAAAGATGTGAACACAAGGGAGCCGAAGCTGTTCCGCGCAGTTCCAGATTCAGAACGGGTTATTCCACCCCGAACAACGACACCGTATTTCCTTTGAGCCCCTCCCACCCCCCCTCCTTCTCTACTTTTATGTATGACCTTTTTTATTGCCTCCTTCGCTGCTGAAATTGCATCGTTACCCCCTTTTTTTGTGTGTGAAATGTTTAGGTTATAGAAGTTCTTACACTTTTTCTTTTACAAAATTTTAAAGTAGCAGCAATACCAAAGCTCGGCACATTGGCTTGTATTGACACTTCCCGTTCCCGTTATTTCAAAAATATTTTAATTTTTTTGTTTTGTTTTTGTTAATTTGATTTGACATAATCTTGCTTCTGCATATCATAGTTACTGATGGTATTTACAATGAAAGATTAAGTGATACTGAACACTATGCAGAGTTTAATATGAACATGTTACTTGCTGTCTTCTCTGTTGTATGTATCCCCGCAATATCTCATTCAACACAATCGTTTTCATATTTTTCACATGAGCCGGGTCTCCTGATAAACTGGGGAATGCAGCCAAACCATGGATATGTGGAGGAGCTTGTAGTTACTGACCAGAGGTTTTGAACAGAACGTTCCCTGCTATTGCATCCAAGTAAAAGCTCTCACCTCTAACCTCCATTAAACAATAAACAAACATTAAAACCAGCAAAAATTTGGTTTAGGATAGAAGGTAGGATTTCCTTGGATACACTACTGGGAAAACTATGGCATTACAAACTTGTGATTACTGGGTTTTAAATTGATTAATGCCCCATATGAAACATTAGTGATCATGTTGATACAATATTACAGGGATACATAGGAGACACAAACTAAGTAATGGATTTGTGTTAAACTCTTCAGTTTTCAGTATTGTTTCATTGTGAGTGTAAAGTTCAGCAGCGAAGTAAATAAATGGTGCACACAAGGACTATAAACCTAGTTTGTGCTGTGTAGAGACATCCAAGATGGAAAACTGTCAAATATTTTAAATGGATAATAAAGTGGTCTAAAGGCTGCAATTTTGTTATTTTAACAAGGGGACAGAAGCAGAGACTGTTCTCGCGGTTTGTACATTTAAATGATTGTATTGATCCTTTTTCTTCCCCAGATTCGTTGTATTTTATTATAGTAATATAGTATCTGCAATCCACCCAGAGGTTAAGTATTGAAATAAACTGCTTTATTATTGACTTTAGGTGTCTTCTATTTGTATATTATGTCAGTAGCAAGTACTTCTGCCATTAGATAAACCTGAACATCAGCTGAAGATGTTGCTAAATAGAAAACATTTTGTCCAGTTTGTCTTGCATTAAAGATTACAATACTTTTTGGTTGACCATCTATTGTCAGTTAGAAATAATCTTTATTAATATATATCTTATTTTTAAATATTTATTTTAGTATTTGATAGGGAGAAGAAAAACAGTGAGCTTGCTTCAAGATCTCTTGGTGTTTTCATAGAGTTGAGTAAGGTATATAGGGCTTGCCATACACATTCATGAACCTGCATGAACCAGTCTAACATTCAGCAAATGGGGCCAATCATAATGCTGTACAAGCATTTATACATGCCTTCTAGATATCAGTCCTATATAGTATATTGCAGCCATGACATAGAACCATAGTGTTACAGATTTTGAGATCTTCAAAATAATTATTTTAATACAGATTCTACGTTATTATTCACAATCTGATGACAATGGTAGAAGACTGGTTTCTGCACTTGTTTTAATGTGGAAAAAAGTACCTTCTGTAACTGTTCATAGCTACTATGCACTCTCGTATCGAAGACCATTCAGAGAGTGACTTTATATTTGCAGCGGTGTAATATGCTGTATGATAAATGTGACCATATAGAGAGTATTTTTGTTATTTTTTTTTAATCAGAGTCTGTGAACGTCATTAGGTAAGCAAATTATCATGGTTAAGTATTAATGACCGATTTACAGTTTTTCTTCACAAGAAAATTAATGTGTGACTTACTGATGGATGGATATACAGAGAGAGAACAAAGTTTACAAACGAGAGGAGACCATTCGGCCCATCTTGCTTGTTTGGTTGTTGGTAGCTAATTGGTCCCAGAATCTCATCAAACAGCTTCTTGAAGGATCCCAGGGTGTCGGCTTCAACAACATTACTGGGGAGTTGGTTCCAGACCCTCTCAATTCTCTGTGTATAAAAGTGCCTCCTATTTTCTGTTCTGAATAACCCTTTATCTAATCTCCATTTGTAACCCCTGGTCCTTGTTTCTTTTTTCAGGTCGAAAAAGTCCCCTAGGTCGACATTGTCAATACCTTTTACAATTTTGAATGCTTGAATCAGATCGCTGCATAGTCGTCTTTATTCAAGACTGAATAGATGCAATTCTTGTAGCATGTCTGCATATGACATGCCTTTTAAACCCGGGATGATTCCGGTCACTCTTCTTTGCACTCTTTTTAGAGCAGTAATATCCTTTTTGTAGCGAGGTGACCAGAATTGAACACAATATTCTAAAGGAGGTCTTCCTAATGCATTGTAAAGTTTTAACATTACTTCCCTTGATTTAAATTCAACACTTTTCACTATATAGCCAAGCATGTTGTTAGCCTTTTTTATAGCTTCCCCACATTGTCTAGATGAAGACATTTCTGAGTCAACATAAACTCCTAGGTCTTTTTCATTGATTCCTTCTTCAATTTCAGTATCTCCCATATGGTATTTATAACAACATTGCACCTGGATTATAATCGTCTGTCTGTTTATTGATCACTTGCACCTGTACACTGTTAACCACTGTGCCACAAGGATCTACATTTGTATTTAATAAATAGTTTTGTCACATTTAACTAGCCTGAAAAAACAGCACAGATCGGCTTCTGCAGGTCAGCTTCGCGGTCCTCTCGCCCAAACTGCACAAGATGACATCTCTTATACAATAAGAGTCACCCTTCACACGACGTATTAACTTATAGTATAACAACTCCTTCTAAGATACGATATTTTCAGAGACCCGATAGACCCCTGAAACCAATTAAGCTGGATATGACAGGTTCTACTGTAGTATACTTTATCTTTAAAAAAGCAATTTTGTAGTGTCAGATTTGCACATACTCTTATATATATATATATATATATATATATATATATATATATATATATATATATATATATATATATATATATATATATATATATATATATATATATACACACAGTGCCTTGCAAAAGTATTCAGACCCTGACCAATTCTCTCATATATTAATGAATTACAAATGGTACATTGAAATTTCGTTCTGTTTGATATTTTATTTTCAAACACTGAAACTCAAAATCAATTATTGTAAGGTGACTGGTTTTATGTTGGGAAATATGTTTAAGAAAAAATAAAAACTGAAATATCTTGCTTGCATAAGTATTCAACCCCACACATTAATATTTGGTAGAGCCACCTTTCGCTGCAATAACAGCTTTAAGTCTTTTGGGGTAAGTATGTACCAGCTTTGCACACAGTGTCGGAGTGATTTTGGCCCATTCTTCTTGGCAGATTTGCTCCAGGTTGTTCAGGTTGGTTGGACGCCAGGGACCGCAATTTTCAAATAGTGCCACAGATTCTCAATGGGATTGAGATCAGGACTTTGACTGGGCCACTGTAGGACATTCACCTTTTTGTTCTTGAGCCACTCAATAATGTTGCTTTGGCCTTGGCGCTTGGGATCATTGTCCTGCTGAAAGGTGAATTTCCCCCAAGCTTCAGTTTTTAGCGGACTGAAGCAGGTTCTCTTGCAGTATTTCCCTGTATTTTGCTCCATCCATTCTTCCTTCAATTTTAACAAGATGCCCAGTCCCTGCTGATGAGAAGCATCCCACAGCATGATGCTGCCACCACCATACTTCACTGTAGGGATGGTGTGTCTTGAGGCATGGGCAGTGTTAGGTTTGCGCCACACATAGCGCTTTTGAGTTTTGGCCAAAAGCTCTATCTTGGTCTCATCTGACCACAAAAGCTTTTCCCACATCGCAGCTGGGTCACTCTCATGCTTTCTGGCAAACCCAGACGTGCTTTCAGATAGTACTTTTTTGAGTAACGGCTTTTTCTTGCCACCCTCCCATACAGGCCAGTGTTATGCAGAGCTCTTGATATGGTTGACTGGTGCACCATTACTCCACTCCCAGCCACTGAACTCTGTAGCTCCTTCAATGTGATTGTTGGCCTCTCTGTGGCTTCTCTCACAAGTCTCCTTCTTGTTTGAGCGCTGAGTTTTGAGGGACGGCCTTTTCTTGGCAGTGCTTGGGTGGTGTGATGCAGCTTCCACTTCCTGATTATTGATCCAACTGTACTCACTGGGATTTCCAAACACTTGGATATTATTTTGTACCCTTTCCCTAATCTATGCATTTGTATTACTTTATCTCTAACTTCTGTAGAATGCTCTTTGGTCTTCATTTTCCTTCAGATTCACAGCCTGACCAATGATCCTTCAACACTGGGGTTTTTATCCAGAAAATGTGACAGCAACTTTAATGGTTCACAGGTGGAGGCCAATGGTAAGGTAATTGTGTCCTTGTTAGGGCAATTTCTTTCATCTGTGTAAACTGGGAGCTTCCACAGTACAGGGGTTGAATACTTATACAAGCAAGATATTTCAGTTTTTTATTTTTCTTAAAAATATTTTCCAACATAAAACCAATGTCACCTTACAATAATTGATTTTGAGTTTGTGTTTTAAAATAAAATATCAAACAGAACGAAATTTCAATGTACCATTTGTAATTCAGTAATATGAGAGAATTGGTCAGGGGTCTGAATACTTTTGCAAGGCACTGTATATATGTTCTGAGCACACTCTTAAACTTGGGAGATGTTTAAGGAGGACAGAGATGTTTTAAACTCCTGTAAGTGGAAGTTTTAATGAATCAGAGCAGTAGTAGTGCTCTTTTTGGTTTATTAAAAGCTTTAAAAATTAGATTGGTTGGTTGCGCAGACCAATCGTGAAATCCCAAGTAATAAGAAATCTGGGCGATCTAGTCCATTTACAGGTTTAACAACATTAGTACTTCAATACAGTAATACAAATATGGTTTATATATTTAGCCTTCAGGCCATAAAATGCAAAAAGCTAAATCCTACAACATGCAATATATCACTCTCCACAGCCAAAATATAAAACCTATACCTTATAGCAATGCATCCAATATAAACAAGATATAAATTCAAATATATGCTTACCTTCCCATATATGGAAGTGTAGTGTAGGATATATTGAAAAATAAGAACTGTCTTCAAAAGGCAGAGACTTCTGAATTCGACCAAACAGCAATCTGTTTTTTCCCTTAGAGCATGGACCACGTCAGCTTTCACGATCAAGATCAATGGTATTGAATAGAGTCTTGCTCTGGGCTTATGTAGGATCTTCCCTCCATTGAATACATCAGGAGTCCCAATTAAATCTGATCATCAATCTGCTTTGACAGTTCTTATCTTTGAGTTAATGATATATTCTAGAAGGATCCGGTCAACTCTTTTTAAAACTAATTGGAGTTATATAACAACCTTCAAAATTAATTGAATATAACTTCTTTCCAAAAATATTGAATATGATCTCATAGTTCTCTTTTTCAACCGCCTTTCTCTAAAAGTCAGGTGAACCAAAGTTCACAGGATCCTTCCTATAATACAATACGATACAAGTTTATATGTGTTTTAAAAGAGATGCTGTTTTATATAGAACATCAACTTTCTGTGTGATTATATTAACCTGGGTCTACAATATATTCCCTCTGAGCAGCATATCTCGTCAACTTTTCAGATTAGTTTACTTTCATATACAGGTGTGTTAAAGTATTGGGCAAAGACTGTAGGGGTTTATCACAAGCCTTTGAATAAAAACCAGTAAGCATACAGTGGTCAGTTCAGTTATTTCCATTTAAATTTAAGCTATAATGAACATGTTAAATATAATAGTCTTACTTAATTGTGCCATTCTTTCTTCCAGTAAGTCTGTTGTGTACTAAAGTTATTACAGTATTACAGTTTACACTTTATTGTCATATTCAAAACTGACGGTTCCTGTTTTTTTTATATAAACTAAACATTTATATTCTTTGGTTTCATTGATATTGTAATGTCTAAAAGATTTAGTTTAGTTGGAGACAGAAAATGAACTAATTCTTAAATTCATTAAATTAAATGAACTTTATCTCAAATGTGTTTAACAGTTTGTTCACAACATTGTCAGTGTCAAGCATCTGTTATAATGAACTCTCAATAAGTTCTTTCAGCACTTTAAATGGCATTATAAGATGTATTTCTAATTCAGTTACTTCAGTATAACAGTCTGTCGTCAGGTGCAAGTGGTGTGGGGAACAAAGTGAATGTCCAAACAGTATTTCTCCCAAAACGATCAGTGTTTATTTTTAATTAACACAAGAATCTGCCCATCTACCAGCAATGGTATTGCCAGCAATGGCGTACTGACGTAGCTGCTTCCCCTTTGTACCCACAAACTCCAACCTGCAATCAACCTGTCGCCATGGTTTCTCCAATAGAGGGCCGCCCCGCAGCTGATTGCAGTGGAGTCCTTCTGGGTACGTGCAACTACGCGCTCCACCCTTACACAGCGCCCTTTCTGATCGGGAATGAGATTTACAACATTGATCCTTTATCCCTTTATCTCTTTATCACAGTCGCTCCTAGAAATTGTAATATTATTTTACTCCATTGATCTGTTATGTATGGAAAAATTGATGAAAACTGAAAAACAATATTAGTGAAAGTCAAAAATATGTTTATTGATGTAATACAATAGAACTATTTTAAGAAAGCAGAGACAAATGCTCTGGGTCACAGCGGATGGAATCTGTGCCACAGACAATGGCTGCAATCACTTTTTAATAACATAGAACACTCCCCTATAATGGCATCATTTGAGACCCTCCCCACCTAAACCTGTGTATGTGGCCAGTCCCCAAGCTTCACAAACATTCCCCTGCATCTCTTATCTCTGAGATTCTCACATCCCCCCCATGCAACCAAAACAGAGCAGAACAGAGACCCTTTGCATAAATGGTCATATCTAGTCAGACTGCATTCCAAAATACCCCACCTAAACTCTGTGCTCAATCTCTCTCCATTGAAAGTACCATACAAACAATATATTAATATGGACTATCAAATTTCT
The DNA here is from genome assembly GCA_036884735.1 of Huso huso. Lineage (NCBI taxonomy): Eukaryota > Metazoa > Chordata > Actinopteri > Acipenseriformes > Acipenseridae > Huso > Huso huso. The sequence continues at coordinate 658,675 of JAHFZB010000059.1, read as the reverse complement.
TTACAATCCTCCCTTAGATACTCTAAATATAATATATGAGAGTATCTCACCATCATACACAGTACATAATAGTTCATATTCAATTACATAACAGTGATACAAAATAATACAAACATTATCAAAAGTAGTGATTTATAAGGAATTGATTTAAGATTAAATTTAATCCCAGCGACAAGCTTCTGTTTTAGGTTGTCTAGATGCATTCTAGATTTTACCCGTCTTCGAATACCTGCCATCGATAGGGTTATTAAATCAATAATTCCTATAATCAACAACTCCTTGGGATAGGTTTCTTTGTGCGAATTCGAATTATTTCACCATAATACTTGTGAATCATTTGACTAAGATATATAAACATCATCAGTGTGATTACAAAAATAGTTAAACTCCAGGTTACTGCTCCCTTAAACAGATAATCCCAGTGTGTATTCTTGAACAGAAATTCCAAATTTCCTTCATGTATGAATTCATCAATTTTGTCTTGATGAGTGTCCACTTTAACCTGTATTTCTTCTAAATCTACCTTTATCCCTTCTTCCTCTCTCAGTAGTTGTTTCAATCAAGCAGTAATTTCCAGAAAGGATTTACTTGAAGCTTATTGAAATCATAGGTGTCAGCAGCATGAATAATCATTCTCTTTGGCATAGAGGGAAAACCATATTTTCCATGTATAGATGTTTAACAGGTGTAACACAAAAATAGACATTCTAAAGTTATTACAGATTTGATTTCTTACAATTTTTCACATTTGTAGTAAAACATTATTTTAACATTTGTGTATGTAAAAATCAGTTCTTCCAGAATCCATATTCCAGACCATATCAACATTATGTTCACATCAGATTGATTTAAATTAACTTCAAAAATGATCACTCTACATTGAATAAGTACTAGAATAGTGTATGAATGCTTAACTATCTGTCTGCAACATTAGTAAACAATTACCCATTTTCTCCTTAATTATGCAAACCCCATTACACCTTGTGATATGCTTTACAATACCCACAAACGCAATCATTTTACATATTTCTAGTGCTAACCCATTGTTACAAACAACATTAACATACATTTCCCTTCATTCATTCCAGACATATTCAGTAATACAGTATATCATTTAAATATTCCATTATTTAAAAAAAAAAATAATGTCCATGAAAGGTGATCTCATAGTCCATTTGTTCTTTAACAGAACAACATTTTCAATGGTCCTGTTCCTTGAGTAAAAGAGATTCTGTATATGATCATCAGCTGAATGTTTCATTGTTGTCTTCACCCGTCCCAACATCTGAATCTTCATCAAAATCAGAATCACCCCATTTCAGCACCTAGAAGAAAATCAAGTGCAGTATTAGTTCTTTAGATAACATCTGATTTAATTTCAACCTTGACTTTTCATCTTCACCTGGTGATGTCTGCCTACATGATGCAGTCTGTGTGAGAGAAGAAATGTTTGCTTCTTTTATTTCTGTTTCATCATAACAAGTATGATTATTAATTGTATGTATATACATATACATACATACATACATACACACACACACATTATATATATATACAGTACTGTGCAAAAGTTTTAGGCAGGTGTGAAAAAATGCTGTAAAGTAAGAATGCTTTCAAAAATAGACATGTTAATAGATTATATTTATCAATTAACTAAATGCAAAGTGAGTGAACAGAAGAAAAATCTAAATCAAATCCATATTTGGTGTGACCACCCTTTGCCTTCAAAACAGCATCAATTCTAGGTACACTTGCACAAAGTCAGGGATTTTGTAGGCATATAGTCAGGTGTATGATTAAACAATTATACCAAACAGGTGCTAATGATCATCAATTCAATATGTAGGTTGAAACACAATCATTAACTGAAGCAGAAACAGCTGTGTAGGAGGAATAAAACTGGGTGAGGAACAGCCAAACTCAGCTAACAAGGTGAGGTTGCTGAAGACAGTTTACTGTCAAAAGTCATACACCATGGCAAGACTGAGCACAGCAACAAGACACAAGGTAGTTATACTGCATCAGCAAGGTCTCTCCCAGGCAGAAATTTCAAGGCAGACAGGGGTTTCCAGATGTGCTGTCCAAGCTCTTTTGAAGAAGCACAAAAGAAACGGGCAACGTTGAGGACCGTAGATGCAGTGGTCGGCCAAGGAAACTTACTGCAGCAGATGAAAGACACATCATGCTTACTTCCCTTCGCAATCGGAAGATGTCCAGCAGTGCCATCGGCTCAGAATTGGCACAAAACAGTGGGACCCTGGTACACCCATCTACTGTCCGGAGAAGTCTGGTCAGAAGTGGCCTTCATGGAAGACTTGCGGCCAAAAAAGCCATACCTCCGACGTGGAAACAAGGCCAAGCGACTCAACTATGCACGAAAACACAGGAACTGGGGTGCAGAAAAATGGCAGCAGGTGCTCTGGACTGATGAGTCAAAATTTGAAATATTTGGCTGTAGCAGAAGGCAGTTTGTTCGCCAAAGGGCTGGAGAGCGGTACACGAATGAGTGTCTGCAGGCAACAGTGAAGCATGGTGGAGGTTCCTTGCAAGTTTGGGGCTGCATTTCTGCAAATGGAGTTGGGGATTTGGTCAGAATTAATGGTCTCCTCAATGCTGAGAAGTACAGGCAGATACTTATCCATCATGCAATACCATCAGGGAGGCATCTGATTGGCCCCAAATTTATTCTGCAGCATGACAACGACCCCAAACATACAGCGAAAAGTCATTAAGAACTATCTTCAGCATAAAGAAGAACAAGGAGTCCTGGAAGTGATGGTATGGCCCCACAGAGCCCTGATCTCAACATCATCGAGTCTGTCTGGGATTACATGAAGAGAGAGAAGCAACTGAGGCTGCCTAAATCCACAGAAGAACTGTGGTTAGTTCTCCAAGATGTTTGGGCCAACCTACCTGCCGAGTTCCTTCAAAACTGTGTGCAAGTGTACCTAGAAGAATTGATGCTGTTTTGAAGGCAAGGGTGGTCACACCAAATATTGATTTGATGTAGATTTTTCTTCTGTTCACTCACTTTGCATTTTGTTAATTGATAAATATAAACTATTAACATGTCTATTTTTGAAAGCATTCTTACTTTACAGCATTTTTTTCACACCTGCCTAAAACTTTTGCACAGTACTATATATATATATATATATATATATATATATATATATAATCAGCCAGGCACCCAGTCTAAGGTTACAGGTTCCCACTACACTTGTTCTAAGACCAAAGATTAATTTATTTCTTTAAAACAATTAAACCTTTCTGTTTGTTCTATTCACTCTAAAACTCATTATATGTTGCGTCTTCAATATATCTTCTAATTGAAATTTATTACCACTCTGCAGCTGAACAAATACCCTTGTCTGCATAGTTGCCTTTTTCTCTCCCGCAACACATCCAGACTCCTTATCTGTTTATCAGAGCGCTACACTTCAATCCTATTGCATCTCCATAACAATCCATATGTTCATATTTTACAACACAACAACTCCTAAGACTCTTCCAGTTGTCTAAACTAATGACAGTTTCATTTGTAAGCACACCAGACAATTGTTCAAAATATGTATCACAAAATGCATTTTACACTCCTCCCTTTCGGTTGCTGACAAAATATACAATTTCAGAGTGCAACCAAATCCTACTATCTGTGGAACCCATCCATATCTCTTTAAATATACAATTTCAGAGTGCAACCAAATCCTACTGTCTGTGGAACCCGTCCATATCTCTTTAAATATACAATTTCAGAGTGCAACCAAATCCTACTGTCTGTGGAACCCGTCCATATCTCTTTAAATATACAATTTCAGAGTGAAACCAAATCCTACTATCTGTGGAACCCATCCATATCTCTTTAAATATACAATTTCAGAGTGCAACCAAATCCTACTATCTGTGGAACTCATCCATATCTCTTTAAATGTATCATTGCCAATTTGAAACTACAACAACAGCGTTCTTGTTGCCCAAAATACTTTACCATTGAACCCCTCAAGTGTAATAGTATCTTCCATATGTTATGCAGAAACAAATGCTCTGTCGATGGCACCTTGCCCTCTAACCTCATAATCTACTCCTTCAAATCATGAAGCTGCTTAACAAGCTCTTTGTAAGGACTAAACTTCCCCAGCTGTTTTAATTACTAAAACAGAAAAATGAAAAAATAAAAAAATGAAATGAAAGAATAATGAAGTGCATATTAAATTAAACAAGTTTAGAAATAAAACAGTTCCTTATCCTTTAAAAAAAAACCAAATGCATGAACAAATGTTCTGTTGCATTCCTTTTACAAATACAAAAACAACAAAAGTTTGCTTTAAAGCTATTTTAATGGTAGTCGACTTTAACCACCAAAACAACCTCAATGCAATACAAAAGTATTTGCGTTCAGCACTATTACAATGTATTACCAATTTGTAATATAAAGTTGTTGGATTAATCCAATTCATATAATTTTTGTTTTAAACAGAATGTATTTATGTATAATGAGTACTCTTGAGATAGATAGTATTATGTATACTCTCTCTCTGAGTGAAATTCCATATTACATGCTTTGCATTGAAACGTGAAAATCAATGATAGCTAAACATGACGGCTTGAGAATACAGTACATGCAATTGCACTGATAACTGCTTCCCTCACAATTTTGTTAACCATAATAATACCAATGTTTCATATAATCTATAACCAAAATATGTATGCATGATACTTGAAAACAACAGAAAAAACTCACAAAACAAACAAGCACACACGTACAAACAGAAACAAACAAACACACTCAGTCTGTCTTTCTTTCTTTCTTTCTTTCTGTGACGTCACTACAAGCACACTTAATACACACACACATATTCATTCACGAAAATATATTTAATATTCTCGTCTAGATCCCATAGTTTGTTTCAGATTTTTTAGATCTCCTAAAAACTGTCCTAAAAATCCCATCAGTCACTCATCAAACCTCGCTCAGCACTCCGTGCTTAACCCACCCATATATCTCTATATGAGCACACACCTTGTTTTTCCATGTGCTGTTTTTCCCATGTGCTGCTTTCAGTCCAAAGATGGCCAGCCCTTGTACAGAAATCTGCACACTACACAACACACAAAAACCTTTCTGTTCAATGTTTAGAAATATTTTAGTCCACTCCATTATACACTAAACTCCCACAATAAAGTATCCGTACTCTATTCACACAAACAGTTGCAATACCTGCAGTTCACCATTGCATCATCAATAATCTCATGTCACTCACGATTTATTCATGTTTCAGTTATCACATTAATCTAATTATCATCACCTCTCCTGCAAGAAGCTCCGTAAAATACTAATTGTAACCAACATAAACAAAACACATCGTAAACATGTGTGCAAACATCCCATTTCACATCAATCGCGTAGCTCTGAGTGACACTGCTTTTGTCTTTCCTGCATCACTGCATTCTGATGCCTCAGCAGAGTTGAAATCTGGGTAGATCACTCTGATATCAATCATGTGACCTCTTTTTCCCCATTTGAATTGTATTTTTATATTAACACTTACCAGTGTTCAACGTAGTGCGAGTAGTGCCTCAGTGCTAATGCACAAAGTCAGCACCATATCGGGGTCCTTCCCTGTACGGCCTGCGACGCATCATACCCACAGGACGTATGGTGCTCGGTAGGCAGGTGCTTAGTACATCAAGGCGCATAGCGCCTCGGGTGCTCGATGCACGAGGCGCCTCGTTGCCTTCTGCCTGTAGAAGGTGCTTCACTCCGCGGTAAGCTACGCGCTGCCCCGGTCGTGTGACTGACTGCACGTTGTCCAGGCTAGACACCCCTGTCCAGTTACTACGCTGTGTTTACTCTTTTTTTCTGCTTAACAGCCTACATCGCTTTGCGATTGCAGTCTGCTGAAAGACTTACAGCGATCGCTGTTTTCTGCTTTCCTCTGCTATTAAGTCGACCTGGATAAGGGCGTCTGCTAAGGAGTAAAATAATAATAATGTTGCAGTTTAAAAGAAAAGAGACACGTGTTCCTCCACCGGGCCCCGGCTCTGCCGTGCCCCGCTGTGGAATTGACTCTGCTGGACTGCTTCAGCCCACCCTCTCGGTGCGCTTAAAATATTCAGTTCACCCGAGTTGCCGTGGTGTCTGCTTTATTACCCTCACAGCTTGCTGTTGTGTGCGTGTATGTGTGTTTTTATTTCACTGCCTTGCGTTTTTAAAAATAATAAAAAACGATACAAGCGCGATTCCTCCATCGGGACCAAGCTATGCTGAGCCCCGCTGTCGAGATGCTTACGCTGGCTTGTTTCAGCCCGCCTACTCGGTGGGCTGGTAAAAACAAAACAAAATCAGTTACCCGCATTGCCGTGGTATTATTTTTATCCGCACAGCTTGCGTGGAGGGAGTGTATTTTCGTTTCTTTACTGCCTTGCAGTTTAGAAATAAAAAAATAATGCAGCGTTATTTCCACCGGGACCCAGCGCTGCTGGCCCCGCTGTTGAGCGGCTTCTTCTGGCTTGTCTCAGCCCGCCTACTCGGTGCGCTGTTTAAAAGCAGTCACACGCACCCCGCATAGGGTCGCTTATTCCCGTACGCACGCTGGCAAGGTGACAGGTATCATTTGGCGATCCGCTGGGATTCCACATGGGTGTCGCTGGGTCCTGTGCGCACGCTGGAAATGTGGCAGGTATCGTTTTGTGAGCCGCTGGAACTCCGCACCCGGGTCGCTGGGGACTGTGCAGGCACTGGGAAGGTGGCAGGTATAGTTTGGCGAGCCACCGGGACCCCGCACGGGGTCGCTGGGCTCGTGCGCCCATTGGCAAGATGGCAGGTGTCATTTGGCGAGCCCCTGGGACTCTGCATGGGGTCGCTTATTCCCGTGCGCACGCTGGAAAGGTGACATGTATCGTTTGGCGAGCCACTGGAATACTGCATGGGGTCGCTGGGGCCTGTGTGCGCGCTGTCAAGGTGGTAGGTATCATTTGGCGAGCCGCTGGGACCCCACACGGTGTCGCTGGGGCCTGTGCGTGTGCTGGCAAGGTGGCAGGTATCGTTTGGAGAGCCGCTGGGACCCTACACAGGGTCGCTTGGGCACGTGCGCGCACTGGGATGGTGGCAGGTATCATTTGGCGAGCCGCTGGGACCCCGCATGGGTTCGCTGGGCCCGTGCGCGTGCTGGCAAGATGGCAGGTATCGTTTGGCAAGCCGCTGGGACCCCGCAAGGAGTCGCTTATTCCCGTGCGCGCGCTGGCAAGATGGCAGGTATCGTTTGGCGAGCCGCTGAGACCCTACACAGGGTCGCTTGGGCACGTGCGCGCACTGGGATGGTGGCAGGTATCATTTGACGAGATGCTGGTGAACACACAGGATTGCTAGGGCCCATTCACGCGATGTCAAATTGGCAGGTATTGTTTGGCGAACCGTTGGGACCGTGCACAGGATCGCGTGGGCACGTGTGCGCACTGCGATGGTGGCAGGTATCGTTTGGCGAGCCGCTGGGACCCCGCATGGGGTCGCTTATTCCCGTGCGCGTGATGACAAGGTGGCAGGTATCGTTTGGCGAGCCGCTGGGACCCTACACAGGGTCGCTTGGGCATGTGCGCGCACTGGGATGGTGGCAGGTATCGTTTGGCGAGCCTCTGGGACCCCGCACGGGTTCGCTGGGCACGTGCACGTGCTGGCAAGATGGCAGGTATCGTTTGGCAAGCCGCTGGGACCCCGCAAGGGGTCGCTGTGGCCTGTGCGCACACTGGGATAGTGGAAGGTATCGTTTGGCGAGCCGTTGGGACCCCGCACTTATTCCCGTACGCACGCTGGCAAGGTGGCAGGAATTCTTTGGCGAGCTCTTGGAATCCAGCACAGGGTCGCTGGGGCCCGTGCACGTGCTGGGAAGGTGGCAGGTATCGTTTGGCGAGCCGCTGGGACCCCGCACAGGGTCGCTGGGTTCCGTGAGCGCGCTGTGAAGGTGGCAGATATCGTTTGGCGAGTCGCTGGGACCTCGCACTAGATGGCTGGGGTCCGTGTGCTCGCTGGGAAAGTGGCAGGTATAGTTTGGTGAGCCGCTGGGACCCTGCACGGGATTGCTTGGGCACGTGCGCGCACTGCGATGGTTGCAGGTATCAGTTGGTGAGCCGCTGGGACCCCGGATTGGTTCGCTGGGCCCGTGCGCGCGATGGCAAGATGGCACGTGTCGTTCGGCGAGCCGCTGGGACCTCATTCGGGGTCGCTTATTCCCGTGCGCACGCTGGAAAGGTGGCAGGTATAGTTTGGCGTGCCGCTGGGACCCCGCGACGGGTCGCGGTACGTGCAGCGCACTGCAATGGTGGCAGGTATCGTTTGGTGAGCCGCTGGGACCCCGCATGGGGTCGCTTATTCCCGTGCGCACGCTGGAAAGGTGGCAGGTAACCTTTTTTGCGAGCCACTGGGACCTCGCACAGGGTGGCTTCGCCCGCACGCTGGCAAGATGGCAGGTATCCTTTTGCGAGCCGCTGGGACCTTGCACAGGGTCGAAGGTGGCAGGTATTTTTGTCGAGCCACTGGGACCCCACACAGTGTCGCTGGGGCCCGTGCGCACGCTGGCAAGGTGGTAGGTACCGTTTGGCGAGCCACTGGGACCCCGCAAGGGGTCGCTTATTCCCGTACGCACGCTGACAAGGTGGCAGGAATTGTTTGGCGAGCCCCTGGGACCCAGCACAGGGTCGCTGGGGCCAGTGTGTGTGCTGGGAAGGTGGCAGGTATCGTTTGGCGAGCCGCTGGGACCCTGCACGGGATCGCTTGGGCACGTGCGCGCACTGCGATGGTTGCAGGTATCAGTTGGTGAGCCGCTGGGACCCCGCATGGGTTCGCTGGGCCCGTGCGCGCGATGGCAAGATGGCACGTGTCATTCGGTGAGCCACTGGGACCTCATTCGGGGTCGCTTATTCCCGTGCGCACGCTGGAAAGGTGGCAGGTATAGTTTGGCGTGCCGCTGGGACCCCGCACGGGGTCTCGTGGGCACGTGTGCGCACTGCGATGGTGGCAGGTATCGTTTGGCGAGCCGCTGGGACCCCGCATGGGGTCGCTTATTCCCGTGCGCACGCTGGAAAGGTGGCAGGTAACCTTTTGCGAGCCACTGGGACCTCGCACAGGGTGGCTTCGGCCCGTGCACGTGCTGGCAAGATGGCAGGTATCCTTTTGCGAGCCGCTGGGACCTTGCACAGGGTCGAAGGTGGCAGGTATTGTTTGGCGAGCCACTGGGACCCCACACAGTGTCGCTGGGGCCCGTGCGCACGCTGGCAAGGTGGTAGGTATCATTTGGCGAGCCACTGGGACCCCGCAAGGGGTCGCTTATTCCCGTACGCACGCTGACAAGGTGGCAGGAATTGTTTGGCGAGCCCCTGGGACCCAGCACAGGGTCGCTGGGGCCAGTGTGTGTGCTGGGAAGGTGGCAGGTATCGTTTGGCGAGCCGCTGGGACTCCGCATAGGGTAGCTTATTCCCGTACGCATGCTGGCAAGGTAGCAGGTATCATTTGGCGATCCGCTGGGACTCCACATGGGGTCGCTGGGTCCTGTGCGCACGCTGGAAATGTGGCAGGTATCGTTTTGTGAGCCGCTGGAACTCCGCACCCGGGTCGCTGGGGACCGTGCAGGCACTGGGAAGGTGGCAGGTATAATTTGGCGAGTCGCCGGAACCCCGCACGGGGTCGCTGGGGCCCGTGCGTGTGCTGCTAAGGTGGCAGGTATCGTTTGGCGAGCCGCTGTGACCCTGCACGGGTTCGCTGGGCCCGTGCGCCCATTGGCAAGATGGCAGGTATCATTTGGCGAGCTGCTGGGACTCCGCATGGGGTCGCTTATTCATGTGCGCACGCTGGAAAGGTGACATGTATCGTTTGGCGAGCCACTGGGATACTGCACGGGGTCGCTGGGGCCTGTGTGCGCGCTGTCAAGGTGGCAGGTATCATTTGGCGCGCAGGGGTCGCTTATTCATGTGCGCACGCTGGAAAGGTGACATGTATTCACTGGGATACCGCACGGGGCCCACATGTGCTGTCAAGGTGGCAGGTATCATTTGGCGAGCCACTGGGGACCCCCGCATGGGTTCACTGGGCCCGCGTGCGCGATGACAAGGTGGCAGGTATCATTTGGCGAGCCACTGGGACCCCGCATGGGTTCGCTGGGCCCGCGGCGCATGCTGGCAAGGTGGCAGGTATCGTTTGGCAAGCCACTGGGACCCCACACGGTGTCGCTGGGGCCCGTCGTCGTGCGCTGGCAAGGTGGCATCATTTGGTGAGCAGGGACCCGCATGGGTTCACTGGGCCGCGGCGTGACCACAAGGTGGCAGGTATCGTTTGGCGAGCCACTGGGACCCCACACGGTGTCGCTGGGGCCCGCGTGCGCGTCGGCAAGGTGGCAGGTATCGTTTGGCGAGCCGCTGGGACCCCGCAGTAAGTCGCTGGGCCCGCGCACGTGCTGGCAAGATGGCAGGTATCGTTTGGCAAGCCGCTGGGTCCCCGCGAAGCGCTGGGACCCCGCCTGGCAAGGTGGCAGGAATTGTTTGGGCGTGTCATTGGGACCCCCGCGACGGGTCGCTTGGGCACGCGTTGCGCGCGATGGTTGCAGGTATCAGTTGGTGAGCCGCTGGGACCCCGCATGGGTTCGCTGGGCCCGTGCACGCGATGGCAAGATGGCACGTGCCATTCGGCGAGCCGCTGGGACCTCATTCGGGGTCGCTTATTCCCGTGCGCACGCTGGAAAGGTGGCAGGTATAGTTTGGCGTGCGCTGGGACCCTTGCACGGGTCTTGTGGGCACGTGTGCGCACTGCGATGGTGGCAGGTATCGTTTGGCGAGCCGCTGGGACCCCGCATGGGGTCGCTTATTCCCGTGCGCACGCTGGAAAGGTGGCAGGTAACCTTTTGCGAGCCACTGGGACCTCGCACAGGGTGGCTTCGGCCCGTGCACGTGCTGGCAAGATGGCAGGTATCCTTTTGCGAGCCGCTGGGACCTTGCACAGGGTCGAAGGTGGCAGGTATTGTTTGGCGAGCCACTGGGACCCCACACAGTGTCGCTGGGGCCCGTGCGCGCGCGCTGGCAAGGTGGTAGGTATCATTTGGCGAGCCACTGGGACCCCGCAAGGGGTCGCTTATTCCCGTACGCACGCTGACAAGGTGGCAGGAATTGTTTGGCGAGCCCCTGGGACCCAGCACAGGGTCGCTGGGGTCAGTGTGTGTGCTGGGAAGGTGGCAGGTATCGTTTGGCGAGCCGCTGGGACTCCGCATAGGGTAGCTTATTCCCGTACGCATGCTGGCAAGGTAGCAGGTATCATTTGGCGATCCGCTGGGACTCCACATGGGGTCGCTGGGTCCTGTGCGCACGCTGGAAATGTGGCAGGTATCGTTTTGTGAGCCGCTGGAACTCCGCACCCGGGTCGCTGGGGACCGTGCAGGCACTGGGAAGGTGGCAGGTATAATTTGGCGAGTCGCCGGAACCCCGCACGGGGTTGCTGGGGCCCGTGCGTGTGCTGCTAAGGTGGCAGGTATCGTTTGGCGAGCCGCTGTGACCCCGCACGGGTTCGCTGGGCCCGTGCGCCCATTGGCAAGATGGCAGATATCATTTGGCGAGCTGCTGGGACTCCGCATGGGGTCGCTTATTCTTGTGCGCACGCTGGAAAGGTGACATGTATCGTTTGGCGAGCCACTGGGATACTGCACGGGGTCGCTGGGGCCTGTGTGCGCGCTGTCAAGGTGGCAGGTATCATTTGGCGAGCCGCTGGGACTCCGCATGGGGTCGCTTATTCATGTGCGCACGCTGGAAAGGTGACATGTATCGTATGGCGAGCCACTGGGATACTGCACGGGGTCGCTGGGGCCCGTGTGCGCGCTGTCAAGGTGGCAGGTATCATTTGGCGAGCCGCTGGGACCCCGCATGGGTTCACTGGGCCCGTGCGCGTGATGACAAGGTGGCAGGTATCGTTTGGCGAGCCACTGGGACCCCACACGGTGTCGCTGGGGCCCGTGCGTGCGCTGGCAAGGTGGCAGGTATCGTTTGGCAAGCCGCTGGGACCCCACACGGTGTCGCTGGGGCCCGTGCGTGCGCTGGCAAGGTGGCAGGTATCATTTGGCGAGCCGCTGGGACCCCGCATGGGTTCACTGGGCCCGTCTTGCGGCGATGACAAGGTGGCAGGTATCGTTTGGCGAGCCACTGGGACCCCACACGGTGTCGTTGGGGCCCGTATGCGTCGCTGGAAAGGTGGCAGGTATCGTTTGGCGAGCCGCTGGGACCACGCACGGGTTCGCTGGGCCCGTGCGCGTGCTGGCAAGATGGCAGGTATCGTTTTGCAAGCCGCTGGGTCCCCGCAAATAAGCGCTTCCCGTGCGCACGCTGGCAAGGTGGCAGGAATTGTTTGGCGGCCAGCTGGGACCCCGCAGACGGGTCGCTGCGTTAACTGCGCACGTGCGCGCACTGCGATGGTGGCAGGTATCGTTTGGCGAGCCGCTGGGACCCCGCATGGGGTCGCTTATTCCCGTGCGCACGCTGGAAAGGTGGCAGGTAACCTTTTGCGAGCCACTGGGACCTCGCACAGGGTCGCCTTCGCCCGTGCGTGCTGGCAAGATGGCAGGTATCCTTTTGCGAGCCGCTGGGACCTTGCACAGGGTCGAAGGTGGCAGGTATTGTTTGGCGAGCCACTGGGACCCCACACAGTGTCGCCAGCCCGTGCGCGCACGCTGGCAAGGTGGTAGGTATCGTTTGGCGAGCCACTGGGACCCAGCACAGGGTCGCTGGGGCCAGTGTGTAACGCAGTTTATTATTTCCTGTTATTGGGGGTAGATCACGTCAGTAATAGGCACACCCTATTGACCAGTCTTTGCGAAGGCTCGCTAGCAAGCCCCGCCCTGGGGGAGAAATTCTAAAGGATATAGCAGCCTGCGAGGAGGAAGTCGCTCTTTTTGGACTGAGACACAACAGAGAGCAGATTGCTAACACTGCCCATCTACTATAAGCTTGCGAGCTGTCGCTGATTCGGGACTAACACCATTCCACTGAGCCTAGGTAGGACGTGTTGTCATTAAATACCATTCTTCTGGGATTACTATAATACGCAGGAGCCAATTACCCCATTCTGGAATTCATTTAGCATACATAGAAAGGAGACCCGGCTGTCGATTTTGTATGCAATATGATTATTTAAAAATAAAACAGTAACCATTATTGACTCTGAAGATCTTTTGTGTTGAGCTAGCGAACCCTTAACAAACGTGTGGTTACAACTGGCGCCCAAACGAGGGGCCTGCGTTCAATAGCGATCTGAGAAAATAAAAGCGAGAAGCAAGAAAAGAAAATAATATAAAAATACATCTGTTTGTTCATTAAAACTAACTTTGCTTGCTTCACTGGACAAAACCGCTGGTTAAAATAAGAAAATAACCAATTCTTACCGTGTGTTGTGAAGTAAACACTTCCTGTATTTCAACTGACATGAATACGTCCGGTTCAGCCATGGAAAACGTTGCTAGTGTGCGAACAGTGGAATTGCTGCCTGCAGCGACCTCTGGTGGTGGCAGTATAGCAACTACTTGTCAAGCTAATCCCAAAGTCATTGAAAGCAAAGCAGCGGAGTTGGAACTGGCAATGTTAGATGAGGCACGAGAAGCCGACCCCCTTGCGAATTTAAAGGGGCAAAAGCATACTTACAATCAAGAAAACGAACCAAATTGTTCTTTTTTCAAAGATATGCTGCAATGTATTTTGGATAGAATGGAGAACCAAAATCAACAAATAAATAAGAATTTAGGGTCAGTGCAAAACGATCTCCATAAGGTTACCAATGGCCTTAATGACCTCCAAAACGTGCTTAGAAGAGAAGTTAGTGACATTGGGAAGACTACAGATGATCTTATGGCCCAAATGGCATCTTGTGAATGTGTTATTTCCAAGCATGATGTTGCTTTGGAGAATATGCAAGCTGACATAGGCTACATGCGAGAAGGTCTTCAGGGAACACAGCAGGACGTAGATGCTTTGAACCAGAAGGTAGAGAACCTGCAAAGCAAGGTTGACTCTGCTGTGATTGGGGACCTGAGAAGCCTTCATCTAGAGGTCCGACACATTCAAGAGACCATGGCTTGTGGGGGTGACATGCCTAAACGACACACCCAGACCACAATGTCTCAGACTGAGAATGCTGTAGCAGATTCTCCTGCACTAAACCCCAGAGGTTCTGAGCTCCAATTCAGCACCCCTTTACCTCCATCACATGAAAGGTCTTCACTATCCACATCATGGTGCGCAAGCCCTGCACCATGGCTTCGTCCTCCATCTGTTATGCAGCCCCCTGAATATGGCAGTAAGGGAAGCCCCAAACCTCGTGAGTTTGTTGCTCTTTTAGAACGATACTTCCAAGCACAGTGTATTCCAGAGAACCAGTGGCTACTGCAGACTGATTTCCATTTTAAAGGGAGTGCACAGCAATGGTGGCGTTATAAACGGCAGCAGGTTCGCAGCTGGGAACAATTTAAGAAGGCGTTTCTGACCTACCATGAAGGTCTCATGAGCAGAGAACAGACACAAAGGGACCTGGAGGTCCGCCAGCACGCTGATGAGCCACTAGAAGCATTTGTCTGGAGAAAGTACGAACTACATTCTCAGATATACCCACAATGCTCTGAGGAGCAAGTGACTCAATATATTATTGGTCTCCTGCATCCTGATCTCAAAGTTTTAATGCGGTCAATGGAACTGAACACCCTTGAACAGCTAGTGCAGAGGGGCAAGACCTTACAACAAGACCTGAAGGAGGAGAGAGAGTATAAACGGCAGCAAAACTCCTTGTCAAAACCCCTTGCATTCAAAACTACTAACACCAGTGACAGACAGGAATCCCCTGAAGGGAAAGGCCAACAAAAAAAATATTACTCTGAAAAGTCTCAGTCCAGCATGGATGTTCAGTGTAGGTCATGCAATAAATTTGGACACTATCAGAGGAACTGCCCGAGGAAGTCCCAGCGTACCCCACCTGATAAAGTAACTGCTGCTGTTACTGGTATCTCTACAGACACAGACAACCATCTGTACCAGGGAAACGTCAGAGGGGAGGCCGTGAAGCAGGAGCTGGGGCCTTCCTATTAGAACAACATGCTCCTGCAGAAGGCGTGGCAGCAATGTATTCTGCCCACCAAGACCTACAGCACACGCCTGAGCACTCAAGCAACGATCAAAACGTCCATGAAATCATGCACTCATTCAAGGCACCAATCTCTGCTTGGTCAAGATATGGAGGCCTGCCTCTCCTTGAGGTAGAAGTAGGTGGCCACAAGACTCAGGCATTGGTAGATACTGGAGCGACCAAATGTTTGATGTCCAGTGAACTAATGCGAAACTTTCCATGCCACCCCACATGTTGTCAGCGTGGAAGGGAACGATGTCACCTTGGCTACCGACATCAAGTGCTCACCCTTGGGGTTGTTGAAGGTTCGACTGAAGATGGTAGGAAGGTTATGGGAGGAACGGTTTTAGTGATGGAAGATCTCACAACAGAGCTGATCATTGGAGTTGACTTAATTCGTGAAACTGGATTGTTAATAGACCTCCAGCACATGAAGGTGTGGTATTCTAGCTCAGCCAAAGAGGTGCCTATCCCACCTACCAAGAAGACACAAGAACTTCCAGTGCTTGTGGCAGCGGAGATTCTCCAATTCTGGAAGCGGAAAGAACCACCTCCTTGCAAAATAGTAGCACAACAGGCTCATCCTCCAAGGAAAAGCACAGTCAGCTACAGGATGTACTGCAACAGTTCTCAGAAGTTTTAGGGGACCATATGGGCAGAAGTGACACTGTTCAACACCATATTACAACAAATGGATCCCCACCCTGTCGGCAGAGACCTTATCCATACAGCCCAGAGAAGCGAATGTCCGTCCAGCAGCAAGTTGAAGAAATGCTGAAGTTAGGTGTGGTTGAGCCCTCTAAGTCACCCTGGGCATCTCCTGTAGTCATCGTTAAAAGAAAGATGGCAGTGATCGCTTCATGCGTGACTACAGGAGACTTAATCAGGCAACCCAAACAGATGCCTTTCCTATGGTGAACATGCGGGAGGTCCTTGACAGTCTTCATGGGGCAGTCTACTTCAGCACTCTAGACTTACGCTGTGGATATTGGCAGATAGCTATGTCACAAGACAGTCGGAAGCGACCGCTTTCATT
The DNA here is from genome assembly GCA_036884735.1 of Huso huso. NCBI lineage: Eukaryota > Metazoa > Chordata > Actinopteri > Acipenseriformes > Acipenseridae > Huso > Huso huso. Next base: position 642,506 of record JAHFZB010000059.1, on the reverse strand, counting down.
ACGCACATGGGACTGTACCAGTTCAAAGTCATGCCTTTCGGGCTAAAGAATGCTCCAGCCACGTTCCAGAGGCTTATGAATGAGGTACTTCGGGGACTAGTCCATCGCAATTGCTTTGCTTATCTTGATGACATTGTCATCTTCTCGTCAAGCTGGGAACGGCATCTCCAAGATCTAACTGAAGTATTGCAGCGACTCAAGGATCATGGACTCACCTGCAAGCTTGAGAAACGCGTGTTCGGTCAGAAAGAACTCAAATATCTAGGACACATTATTTCTGACAAAGGTGTAGCCCCTGACTCAAAAATGTTGGAAGCAATGAATCAGTATCCCAGACCAAGCAAACCAGAACATATTCGACAGTACTTGGGCATGTGTAACTGGTATGGAGGATTTATCGAGAGACTCTCTGACATTGCTGAGCCACTGACAAGACTGTTAAAGAAAAATACCTCTTGGAAGTGGAGTACAGAAGCAGAAGCAGCCTTCCAGCATCTTAAAGAAGAGCTACAGAGTGCTGTGCATTTGAGCTATCCAAACTTCCATAAGCCTTTTGTCCTTTAAACTGATGCCAGTAGTGTAGGACTAGGAGCAATCCTTTATCAGATGGAAGGGGAGAGAAAGTGCATCATTACGTATGCAAGCAAGACACTCAATGCTACAGAGTGGTGTTACCATGCCACTGAAAGGGAGTGCCTAGCGGTGGTATGGGCTGTAAAGAAGTTTCGTCCTTTCCTTGATGGACATCGCTTTACACTAGTCACTGATAACAGTGCACTGAAGTGGCTAGCCAGTATGAAAGATACCAGCAGTAAATTAGCACGGTGGTCTTTACAGCTTCAGGAATTTGATTTTGAAGTGCAGCACTGTGCAGGAACTTCAAATCAAGCAGCAGATGCCCTGTCTCGGAACACTGTACTGGAAGACAGCTCTGATTATAGTTCTCTAGATGACAAGATGCTGCCTGAATTGCAGCTCCCACCGGAAGAAGCCATAACAGTCCTTGTCTCTACCGTAGTGGAGGGGAACCCTCCACGCCTTTTAAGCCGAGATATTGTTCAAGAGGAGCAAAAGAAGGATGGGTACCTGTTGCCTATCATTGAGTACCTCAGTCATGGAACTCTTCCCCCCTGCAAAGAGCAAGCAGCAAGAATCAGAGGTACTCATCGAAATTATGCACTTGTAGATGATGTCCTCTATCGAATGGATGGGGATCCTCACCGCACAGAATCAGATGAGGATTGGAAGATGGTAATTCCTCCTTCTCTCAAGCAGGAAGTGCTTAAGTTATTTCATGACTGTGAGACAGCTGCACATTTGGGGTTCCACAAGACGTTAAATCGTCTTCAGCAGCGGTACTTTTGGAGAGGCATGGTGCGAGATGTTGCAAACTATGTCAGAAGTTGTGACATCTGCCAAAAGGTCAAGCCAGACAACCAGAAACCAGTAGGTTTAATGGTACCTCAGAAGCCTGTCGAACCCTGGTATAAGATAGCTGTTGACCTCATGGGACCGCTGCCAAAGAGCTGCAGTGGAAATGAGTATCTTCTGGTTGCTGTGGATCAGTTTACTAAGTGGGTGGAATTATTTCCCATGCGTCGTGCTACAACAAAGAAAAAATCTTGGTTAGCTGGAAAACGAAGTGTTCTGTCGCTGGGGTATACCGGCAATTATCTTATCTGATAATGGGCCTCAGTTTGCGCCCAAGGAATGGAAGGAAGCTTGCCTTAGATGGGGAATAAAACCTCAGTATACTTCTCCTTACCATCCTCAGGCCAATTGGACAGAGCGAATGAACCGCACAATCAAGATTATTCTTCAGTCGTATGTCCACCAAGATCAGTCCAGATGGGATGAGGACCTCGCAAAGTTTGGTCTTGCTATTCGTACAGCAGTACAAGACACCACTGGCTATAGCCCAGCACAGCTCAATCTTGGACGAGAGATAGCTCTCCCAATTGATCGCTCATTGGCCACTAACAAAGACCCAGTTGAAGAAGATCTAGGAGAGTATCAAGAAGCTCTCTATGAAAACTACATTGATATTATGAAACAGCCAGAGATAACATTGCAAAAGCTCAACAAAAGCAGCAAAAGTATTATGACGGGAAGCGCAGACATGTAAAGTTCAATGATGGAGATCAGGTTCTTCTTCGTGCACACCCCATCTCTTCAAAGGAACAACGATTCTCTGCAAAACTGTCTCAAAAGTGGGTTGGACCCTACAACATTGTGAAGGTTATTTCGCCACTCAACTACGAACTTTGTGATCCTGTCTCGGGTAACAATCTGGGAGTTCAACATGTACACAACTTGCGACCATTCAATCACAGAAAACTGGCTGGAGAAGAGACACGTTCCTCTGATGTAACAACTCAGAAACTGAAGGAGGGTGAACCGAAGATGCGCAGCCCCAAAAGGATTCAGGGAAGACCCTACAACCTGCGGAACCGGGCCAAACCGGTCCATAGGGCCCTTGCCGTGGGTTCTTGAAAAAAATTGCAGCCTGAAGTTTCCTGTGCATTAGCATGACAGCACCATAAGGAGAAAACAATGAAAGGATAACCTGTCTACAAGGGACACTACAAACTGTTCAGTTATTTGTGTGTCACATATTTAGATTTTATGTTATTAATATTTAGCGTTCAGAATGTTATGTAATGTTTTGTGGACAGCCAAGGTCACTTGATGTAACTGTATTCTTAGAGTAACTGTGCACAGCCACCTTAGCGGAGGGGAGTTGTAACGCAGTTTATTATTTCCTGTTATTGGGGGTAGATCACGTCAGTAATAGGCACACCCTATTGACCAGTCTTTGCGAAGGCTCGCTAGCAAGCCCCGCCCTGGGGGAGAAATTCTAAAGGATATAGCAGCCTGCGAGGAGGAAGTCGCTCTTTTTGGACTGAGACACAACAGAGAGCAGATTGCTAACACTGCCCATCTACTATAAGCTTGCGAGCTGTCGCTGATTCGGGACTAACACCATTCCACTGAGCCTAGGTAGGACGTGTTGTCATTAAATACCATTCTTCTGGGATTACTATAATACGCAGGAGCCAATTACCCCATTCTGGAATTCATTTAGCATACATAGAAAGGAGACCCGGCTGTCGATTTTGTATGCAATATGATTATTTAAAAATAAAACAGTAACCATTATTGACTCTGAAGATCTTTTGTGTTGAGCTAGCGAACCCTTAACAAACGTGTGGTTACAAGTGTGTGTGCTGGGAAGGTGGCAGGTATCGTTTGGCGAGCCGCTGGGACTCCACATGGGGTCGCTGGGTCCTGTGCGCACGCTGGAAATGTGGCAGGTATCGTTTTGTGAGCCGCTGGAACTCCGCACCCGGGTCGCTGGGGACCGTGCAGGCACTGGGAAGGTGGCAGGTATAATTTGGCAAGCCGCCGGAACCCCGCACGGGGTCGCTGGGGCCCGTGCGTGTGCTGCTAAGGTGGCAGGTATCGTTTGGCGAAATAGCTGTGACCCCCGCACGGGTTCGCTGGCTCCGTCGCCCATTGGCAAGATGGCAGGTATCATTTGGCGAGCCGCTGGGACTCCGCATGGGGTCGCTTATTCCTGTGCGCACGCTGGAAAGGTGACATGTATCGTATGGCGAGCCACTGGGACACTGCATGGGGTCGCTGGGGCCCGTGTGCGCGCTGTCAAGGTGGCAGGTATCATTTGGCGAGCCGCTGGGACCCCGCATGGGTTCACTGGGCCCGTGCGCGTGATGACAAGGTGGCAGGTATCGTTTGGCGAGCCACTGGGACCCCACACGGTGTCGCTGGGGCCCGTGCGTGCGCTGGCAAGGTGGCAGGTATCGTTTGGCGAGCCGCTGGGACCACGCACGGGTTCGCTGGGCCCGTGCGCGTGCTGGCAAGATGGCAGGTATTGTTTGGCAAGCCGCTGGGTCCCCGCAAAGGGTCGCTTATTTCCGTACGCACGCTGGCAAGGTGGCAGGAATTGTTTGGCGAGCCCCTTTTTCCCCCCTCATGGGGTAACTTGGGCGCATGTGCACGATGGAAAGGTGGCTTGTATCATTTGGTGAGCCGCTGAGACCCAGCACGGGGTCGCTTATTCCCGTGCAAGCGCGCTAACAAGGTGACAGGAATTCTTTGGCGAAGTTTTGAATCCAGCACAGGGTCGCTGGGGCCAGTCTGGCAAGGCAAGATGGCAGGTATCATTTGGCGAGCCGCTGGGACCCCGCACGGGGTCGCTGGGGCCTGTACGCATACTGGGATGGTGGTAGGTATCGTTTGACGAGACGCTGGTGCCTGCACAGGATTGCTAGGGCCCATTCGCGCAATGTCAAATTGGCAGGTATCGTTTGGCGAACCGCTGGGACCGTGGTACGGGTCGCGTGGCACGCGCGCGACCGCGATGGTGGCAGGTATCGTTTGGCGAGCCGCCTGGACCCCGCATGGGGTCGCTTATTCCCGTGCGCACGCTGGCAAGGTGGCAGGTATCGTTTGAGAGCCGCTGGGACCCTACACAGGTCGCTTGGGCGCGTCGCCGCACTGCGATGGTAGCAGGTATCAGTTGGCGAGCCTCTGGGACTCCACACGGTGTCGCTGGGGCCCGTGTGTGCGCTGGCAAGGTGGCAGGTATCTTTTGGCGAGCCGCTGGGACCCTACACAGGGTCGCTTGGCACGTCGCGCCGCACTGGGATGGTGGCAGGTATCGTTTGGCGAGCCGCTGGGACCCCGCACGGTTCGCTGGGCCCGCGCGCGTGCTGGCAAGATGGCAGGTATCGTTTGGCAAACCACTGGGACCCCGCAGTGGGGTCGCGATTCCCTGCGCGGCGCTGGCAAGGTGGCAAGTATTGTTTGAGAGCCGCTGGGACCCCTACACAGGGTCGGTTGGGCACGCAGCGCCGCACTGGGATGGTGGCAGGTATCGTTTGGCGAGCCGCTGGGACCCCCGCATCGGGTTCGCTGGGCCCGTGCGCGTGCTGGCAAGATGGCAGGTATCGTTTGGCAAGCCACTGGGACCCCGCATGGGGTCACTTATTCCCGTGCGCACGCTGGCAAGGTGGCAGGTATCGTTTGGAGAGCTGCTGGGACCCTACACAGGGTCGCTTGGGCACGTGCGCGCACCGCGATGGTAGCAGGTATCAGTTGGCGAGCCTCTGGGACCCCGCACGGGTTCGCTGGGCACGTGCACGTGCTGGCACCATGGCAGGTATCGTTTGGCAAGCCGCTGGGACCCCGCAAGGGGTCGCTGAGGCCTGTGCGCACACTGGGATGGTGGATGGTATCGTTTGGCGAGCCACTGGGACTCCACACGGTGTCGCTGGGGCCTGTGCGTGCGCTGGCAAGGTGGCAGGCATCATTTGGCGAGCCGCTGGGACCCTACACAGGGTCGCTTGGGCACGTGCGCGCACTGGGATGGTGGCAGGTATCGTTTGGCGAGCCCCTTGGACCCAGCACAGGGTCGCTGGGGCCAGTGTGTGCGCTGGCAAGATGGCAGGTATCGTTTGGCGAGCCGCTGGGACCCCGCACGGGGTCGCTGGGGCCTGTGCGCGTACTGGGATGGTGGTAGGTATCGTTTGACGAGACGCTGGTGCCTGCACAGGGTTGCTAGGGCCCATTCGCGCAATGTCAAATTGGCAGGTATCGTTTGGCGAACTGTTGGGACCGCGCACGGGGTCGCGTGGGCACGTGTGCGCACTGTGATGGTGGCAGGTATCGTTTGGCGAGCCGCTGGGAACCCGCACGGGGTCGTTGGGGCCCGTGTGCGCGCTGGCAAGGTGGCAGGTATCGTTTGGCGAACCGCTGGGACCCAGCACGGGTTCGCTGGGGCCCGTGCCTGAGATGGCAAGATGGCAGGTATCGTTTGGCGAGCCGCTGGGACCCCACACGGGGTTGCTGGGGCTCGTGCGTGCGGTGGGAAGGTGGCTGGTGTCGTTTGTAGAGGCGCTGGGACCCTGCGTGGGGTCGCTGGGGCCCGTGCGTGCGCTGGGAAGGTGGCTGGTGTCGTTTGGTGAGGCGCTGGGAAGGTGGCAGGTGTCGTTTGTCGAGCCACTGGGACCCCACATGGGGTCGCTGCGGGTCGTGTGTGCGCTGGGAAGGTGGCTGGTGTCGTTTGGAGAGGCGCTGTGACCACGGACAGGGTCGCTAGGGCCCGTGCATGCGTTGGAAAGGTGCAGGTATCATTTTGCGAGCCGCTGGGACCGCGCACGAGTCCCAGGGGCTTGCCAAACGACACCTACATCCTTCCCAGTGCACGCACGGGCCCCAGCGACCACGCGTGGGATCCCAGCGGCTCGCCAAACGACACCTGGCACCTTCCCAGCATGCGCAAGGGCCCCAGCGACCCTGCGCAGGTTCCCAGCGGCTCGCCAAACGACACCTGGCACCTTCCCAGCGCGTGCAACGGCCCCAGCGACCCCAGGCGGGTTTACAGCAGATCGCCAAACGGCACCTGGCAACCTTCCCATTGCGCGCGCGAGACCCAGCGACCATGCGCGTAGTCCCAGCGGTTCGCTAAACGACAACTGCAAACTTCCCAGTGCGCGAACGGGCCCCAGCGACCCTTCGCGGGGTACCAGCGGCTCGCCAAATGACACCTACAACCTTCCCAGCGTGTGCATGGGCCCCAGCGGCTCGCCAAAGGAAACCTGGCACTTTTCCATAAGAACATAAGAACATAAGAAAGTTTACAAACGAGAGGAGGCCATGCAGCCCATCTTGCTCGTTTGGTTGTAGTAGCTTATTGATCCCAGAATCTCATCAAGGAGCTTCTTGAAGGATCCCAGGGTGTCAGCTTCAACAACATTACTGGGGAGTTGGTTCCAGATTCCCACGATTCTCTGTGTAAAAAAGTGCCTCCTATTTTCTGTTTTGAATGTCCCTTATCTAATCTCCATTTGTGACCCCTGGTCCTTGTTTCTTTTTTCAGGTCAAAGAAGTCCCCTGGGTCGACATTGTCTATACCTTTTAGGATTTTGAATGTTTGAATCAGATCGCCGCGTAGTCTTCTTTGTTCAAGACTGAATAGATTCAATTCTTTTAGCCTGTCTGCATATGACATGCCTTTTAAACCCGGGATAATTCTGGTTGCTCTTCTTTGCACTCTTTCTAGAGCAGCAATATCCTTTTTGTAAGGAGGTGACCAGAACTGAACACAATATTCTAGGTGAGGTCTTACTAATGCATTGTAAAGTTTTAACATTACTTCCCTTGATTTAAATTCAACACTTCTCACAATATATCCGAGCATCTTGTTGGCCTTTTTTATAGCTTCACCTCATTGTCCAGATGAATACATTTCTGAGTCAACATCAACTCCTAGGTCTTTTTCATAGTTCCCTTCTTCAATTTCAGTATCTCCCATATGATATTTATAATGCACATTTTTATTGCCTGCATGCAATACTTTACACTTTTCTCTATTAAATTTCATTTGCCATATGTCTGCCCAGTTCTGAATGCTGTCTAGATCATTTTGAATGACCTTTGCTGCTTCAACAGTGTTTGCCACTCCTCCTATTTTTGTGTCGTCTGCAAATTTAACGAGTTTGCTTACTATACCAGAATCTAAATCATTAATGTAGATTAGGAATAGCAGAGGACATAATACTGATCCCTGTGGTACACCACTGGTTACCTCGCTCCATTTTGAGTTTTCTCCTCTAATCAGTACTTTCTGTTTTCTACATGTTAACCACTCCCTAATCCATGTGCATGAATTTCCTTGAATCCCTACTGCGTTCAGTTTGAGAATTAATCTTTTATGCGGAACTTTGTCAAAAGTTTTCTGGAAATCTAAATAAACCATTGTCTCCAAGGATATTGTTACCATATAGGTAATTTTCCATTTTGAATTTTATTATAGTTTCCATAAGTTTACATATAATAGAAGTCAGGCTTATTGGTCTGTAGTTACCTGGTTCGGTTTTGTCTCCCTTTTTGTGGATCGGTATTACGTTTGCTATTTTCCAGTCTGTCGGTACAACCCCTGTGTCAAGAGACTGTTGCATGATCTTGGTTAGCGGTTTGTAAATAACTTCTTTCATTTCTTTGAGTACTATTGGGAGGATCTCATCCGGCCCAGGGGATTTGTTTATTGGATAGGAACAGGTCGACATGTGGGGCATGTTGTCTGTGTCCTCCTTTGTAAAAACCTGTGAAAAGTAATCATTTAATATATTTACTATTTTTTTCTTCATCTATGATTTTGCCATTTGTGGCTCATAGACATTTAACCTCCTCTTTGAATGTTCTCTTGCTGTTATAATATTGGAACAACATTTTGGAATTGGTTTTAGCCCCCTTAACAATATTGATTTATATCTCTCTCTTGGCCTTTCTAACTTCCTTTTTGACTTGTGTTTGCAGTTCCAAGTACTCTTTCTGTGTACTTTGTTTTTGGTCCCTTTTAAACGCTCTGTCAAGTGCCTTTTTTTGCTGAATATTTTTTTTAATTGATCTATTAAACCATTTTGGCCATTTTGTTTTAGATTTAGATTTGTCTACTTTTGGGATGTAATTGTTTACTACATTTTTAAAAAACAGCCATCCTTTTTCTGTGGATGTTTTCTCTATTTTACTCCAATCTACTTCTGTTAGTCTCTGTTTCATACCTTCATAGTTTGCTTTTCTAAAATTGTAAACCTTAGCTTTAGTCATTACTTTTGGGGTTTTAAAAAATACTTCAAATGAGACCATGTTGTGGTCTGAGTTTGCCAATGGCTCTCTGACCTCTGTTTTAGTTATTCTGTCTTCATTATTTGAAAAGACTAAATCAAGGCATGCCTCCCCTCTAGTCGGTGCCTTGACAAATTGCGTTAGGAAGCAGTCATTTGTCATTTCCACCATTTCTATTTCGTCCGTCGTGCCCCCCATCTGGTTTTCCCATTTTATATGGGGGAAGTTGAAATCCCCCATTAGTATGGCTTCTCCTTTTCTACACGCATTTCGAATTTCATTGTATAACAGATTATTTTGCTCAGCGTCTGAATTTGGTGGTCTATAGCATGCTCCTATTATTATGCCCTTTGAATTTGTGTCCATTATTCTGACCCATATTGATTCTGCATTGTTTTCTTTGTCCTGATTTAACACCTGGGCTTCAAGACTATTTCTTATGTATAGCGCTACCCCTCCGCCTCTTCTGTCCTGCCTGTCTTTCCTATATAGTGTGTACCCACTAATATTATATTCGTCTCCATCGCTCTCAGACAACCAAGTTTCTGTAACACCTATCACATCGTAGTTACTTGTTAGTGCAGTAGCTTCAAGTTCTAACATTTTGTTTATCAGACTTCTAGCATTAAGACAAATAAATTTAATAGCTGTCTGTGGCAATGTGCCCCGCCCCTGTGTGTATTCTTGTGTTTTATGTTGTATGTTACATGTGTTAATGTTGGTGTATTGTAGTTGGTACACAGGATATAATGTGGGTAATGCGCACGAGTATTTAAAATGTATAATTGTATTTAGGCACGGGGATTGCACTTCACTTCATGTGCATTTAAAGTAGTTAATAATATGTGAGCACAGGGTTGCACAGATTTAGTTCACGTGCTGGGATTCAAGTGAATAATTAACTGGTAATTGAATCCCAGCACAATTGTATATATAGATGCACGTTTTACTCACTCAGGGTTGGGTGTTCGGTGAGTAGTGAACGGGAGAGAGAAAGAGAAATAAAGTAAATAACAATTGCTATTGCGTGCTGGTAGGACCAGCACGATACTTGTTTGTTTATTTAGACTCACCGTGTTTGTGTGTCTGTCCGTCCACCGTTTGTTAAGTGTTAGTCCGTTTTGTTTGTCTATTTATTTTGGCGTAAAGTGTCGTGTGCTGTTTCTGTTTCAATCTTATTTGTTTCATTAAAACACTGAGCGCAGCAATTGCGTCTCAGTTTCAACTGCAAGTACTGCCTGTCTGTGTATTTCTTTCTGGCCTGAAGTCATCCCTGCAGCTAGCCTGTCACACTGTCTTACCTGAGTTGTTGCCTTTGTTTTGATGTGGTCTCCCTTCTGTTTTTTTGTTTTCTCCCCCCTTCCTTTCTAGTTTAAATGCTTCTGAACCTCTTCAAGGATTCTTTCTCCGATCACATGTTCTGTTGCATTCCTTTTACAAATACAAAAAAACAACAAAGTTTGCTTTAAAGTTATTTTAATGGTAGTCGACTTTAACCACCAAAACAACCTCAATGCAATACAAAAGTATTTGCATTCAGCACTATTACAATGTATTACCAATTTGTAATATAAAGTTGTTGGTTTAATCCAATTCATATAAATCAAAATAAGATGAATTTTTGTTTTAAACAGAATGTAGTTATGTATAATGAGTACTCTTGAGATAGATAGTATTATGTATACTCTCTTTAGCATAAAGAGGCAGACGTGTTAAAGGGACTAGGAGCTCTTAAAATAAACAAATCCCCTGGGCCGGATGAGATCCTCCCAATAGTACTCAAAGAAATGAAAGAAGAAGTTATTTACAAACCGCTAACCAGGATCATGCAACAGGTCTCTTGACACAGGGGTTGTACCGACAGACTGGAGAATTGCAAACGTAATACCAATCCACAAAAAGGGAGACAAAACCGAACCAGGTAACTACAGACCAATAAGCATGACTTCTATTATATGTAAACTTATGGAAACTATATTAAGATCTAAAATGGAAAATTACCTATATGGTAACAATATCCTGGGAGACAGTCAGCATGGTTTTAGGAAAGGGAGATCGTGTCTAACTAAACTGCTTGACTTTTTTGAGGATGTAACATTGACAATGGATAATTGCAAAGCATATGACATGGTTTATTTAGATTTCCAGAAAGCTTTTGACAAAGTCCTGCATAAAAGATTAATTCTCAAACTAAATGCGTGTGGAGGCTGTGTGGTCCAGTGGTTAAAGAAACGGGCTTGTAACCAGGAGGTCCCCGGTTCAAATCCCACCTCAGCCACTGACTCATTGTGTGACCCTGAGCAAGTCACTTAACCTCCTTGTGCTCCGTCTTTCGGGTGAGATGCACTTGTAAGTGACTCTGCAGCTGATGCATAGTTCACACACCCTAGTCTCTGTAAGTCGCCTTGGATAAAGGTGTCTGCTAAATAAAGAAATAATAATAAATGCAGTAGGGATTCAAGGAAATTCATGCACATGGATTAGGGAGTGGTTAACATGTAGAAAACAGAAAGTACTGATTAGAGGAGAAACCTCAAAATGGAGCAAGGTAACCAGTGGTGTACCACAGGGATCAGTTTTAGGTCCTCTGCTATTCCTAATCTACATTAATGATTTAGATTCTGGTATAGTAAGCAAACTTCTTAAATTTGTAGACAACACAAAAATAGGAGTGGCAAACACTATTGCAGCAGCAAAGGTCATTCAAAATAATCTAGACAGCATTCAGAACTGGGCAGACACATGGCAAATGACATTTAATAGAGAAAAGTGTAAAGTTTTGCATGCAGGCAATAAAAATGTGCATTATACATATCATATGGGAGATACTGAAATTGAAGAAGGGAACTATGAAAAAGACAGAGTTTATGTTGACTCAGAAATGTCTTCATCTGGACAATGTGGGGAAGCTATAAAAAAGGCCAAACAGATGCTCGGATATATTGTGCGAAGTGTTGAATTTAAATCAAGGGAAGTAATGTTAAAACTTTACAATGCATTAGTAAGACCTCACCTAGAATATTGTGTTCAGTTCTGGTCACCTCCTTACAAAAAGGATATTGCTGCTCTAGAAAGAGTGCAAAGAAGAGCAACCAGAATTATCCCGGGTTTAAAAGGCATGTCGTATGCAGACAGGCTAAAAGAATTGAATCTATTCAGTCTTGAACAAAGAAGACCACGCGGTGATCTGATTCAAACATTCAAAATCCTAAAAGGTATAGACAATGTCGACCCAGGGGACTTTTTTTTTTTTTTATATAAATTTAGTCGTTGCCAATTATTTTTTATTTTTTCCCAATTTGGAATGGCCAATTATTTTATTACGTCGGCTCACCGCTACCACCCCTGCCCCCGCGCTGACTCGAAGGGCGAAGATGAACACACGCTGTCCTCCAAAGCGCAGCCGCAAGTCGACCGCTTTTTTTTTTCGCACTGCAGACTCACCATGCAGCCACCCAAGAGCTACAGCGTCGGAGGACAACGCAGCTCGGGCAGCTTACAGGCAAGCCCGCAGGCGCCCGCCAGACTACAGGGGTCGCTGGTGCGCGGTGAGCCGAGGACACCCTGACCGACCTAACCTCCCTCCCCGGGCGACGCTTTCGGCCAATTGTGCGCCGCCCTTGAAAGCTCCCATCCTCGATCGGGCAAAGGAATAGCCTGGATTCGAACTCGCGACTTGCAGACTATAGAGCGCATTCTGCACTCACGTGGAGCGCCTTTGCTGGATGCGCCACTCGGGAGCCCCTCAACCAGGGACTTTTTGACCTGAAAAAAGAAACAAGGACCAGGGGTCACAAATGGAGATTAGATAAAGGGGCATTCAGAACAGAAAATAGGAGGCACTTTTTTACACAGAGAATTGTGAGGGTCTGGAACCAACTCCCCAGTAATGTTGTTGAAGCTGACACCCGGGATCCTTCAAGAAGCTGCTTGATGAGATTCTGGGATCAATAAGCTACTAACAACCAAATGAGCAAGATGGGCTGAATGGCCTCCTCTCGTTTGTAAACTTTCTTATGTTCTTATGTTCTTCCCAGCACGTGAACGGGCCCCAGCAACCCTGCGCGGGGTCCCAGCGGCTCAACAAACAACACCTGCCACCTTCCCCGGGCACGGACAGGCCCCAGCAACCGCTCGCGGGGTCCTAGCGGCTCGCCAAACAACTCCTGCCACCTACCCAGCGCGCGCACGGGCCCCAGCCACCCTGCGCAGGGTCCCAGCGGCTCGCCAAACCACAACTGCCATATTCCAAGCGCGCGCACAGACCCCAGCAAACCCCCGCGGGGTCCCAGCGGCTCGCCAAACGACACCTGCCACCCTCCCAGCGGCTTGCCAAATGACACCTGCCAACTTCCCAGCGCGAGCACGGGCCCCAGCGACCCTTCGTGGAGTCCCAGCGGCTAGGCAAACGACACCTGCCACATTCCCAGCATACGTGCGGGGTCCCAACAGCTCACCAAACTAAACCTGCCACCTACCCAGCGCGCGCACGGGCCCCAGCCACCCTGCGCGGGGTCCTAGCAGCTCACCAAACGACATCTGCCACCTTCCCAGGGTGCGCGCGCATGGTCCCAGCGGCTCGCCAAACCACAACTGCCACATTCCAAGCGCCCAAGACAGACCCCAGCAAACCCCCACGGTCCCAGCGGCTCGCCAAACGACACCTGCCACCCTCCCAGCGGCTTGCCAAATGACACCTGCCAACTTCCCAGCGCGAGCACGGGCCCCAGCGACCCTTCGTGGAGTCCCAGCGGCTAGGCAAACGACACCTGCCACATTCCCAGCATACATGCGGGGTCCCAGCAGCTAGGCAAACCACACCTGGCACCTTCCCATCAAGTGCATGGGTCCCAGCGACTCGCCAAACGACACCTGCCACATTCCCAGCGTATGAAGGGGGTCCCTGCGGCTTGCCAAATGACACCTGCCACCTTCCCAGCGTACGAAGGGGGTCCCAGTGGCTCGCCAAACGACACCTGCCACATTCCACGCGCTCGTGCGGTGTTCCCAGCGGCTCGCCAAATGACACCTGCCACCTTCCCAGCGTGAGCTCGGGCCCCAGCGGCTCGGCAAATTACACCTGCCACCTTCCCAGCATGCGCGCGGGGTCCCAGCAGCTCACCAAACTACACCTGCCACCTTCCCAGCGCACGCACAGGCCACAGCCACCCTGCGCGGGGTACCAGCGGCTCGCCAAACGACACCTGGCACCTTCCCAGCGTGTGCATGGTCCCCAGCCACCCCTGCGGGGGTCACAACCTCACAAAACGATGCCTGCCACCTTCCCAGCGTGCGCACGGGCGCCAGCGACCCCCCGCCAGGTCCCAGCAGCTCGCCAAACGAAACCTGCCACCTTCCCAGCGGCCACAAGACGGGCCACAGCCACCCCCGCGGGTACCAGCGGCTCGCTAAACGACACCTGACACCTTCCCAGCACATGCATGGGTACCAGCGACCCCCCGCCAGGTCCCAGCGGCTCGCCAAACGAAACCTGCCACCTTCTCAGCACACGCGCGGAGTCCCAGCGGCTTGCAAAATAACACCTGACACCTTCCCAGTGCGCACGGTTCCCAGCCACCCCGTGCGGGGTCACAACGGCTCACCAAACGACACCTGGCACCTTTCCAGTGTGCGCACGGTCCCCAGCCACCCTGCGCGGTGTCACATCGCCTGGCCAAATGACGCCTGCCATCTTCCCAGCGCGCGCACGGGCCCCAGCAGCTCACCAAACTACACCTGCCACCTTCCCAGCGCACGCACAGGCCACAGCCACCCCGCGCGCGGGGTACCAGCGGCTCGCCAAATGACACCTGGCACCTTCCCAGCGTGCATGGTCCCCAGCCACCCTGCGGGGGTCACACAACCTCACCAAACGATGCCTGCCACCTTCCCAGCGTGCGGGCGCCGCTAGCGACCCCCGCCAGGTCCCAGCGGCTCGCCAAACGAAACCTGCCACCTTCCCAGCGCAAGACGGGCCACAGCCACCCCTGCGTGGGGTACCAGCGGCTCGCTAAACGACACCTGACACCTTCCCAACACATGCATGGGTACCAGCGACCCCGCCAGGTCCCAGTGGCTCGCCAAACGAAACCTGCCACCTTCTCAGCACACGCCAGGAGTCCCAGCGGCTTGCAAAATAACACCTGCCACCTTCCCAGTGCGCCACGGTTCCCAGCCACCCCGTGCGGGTCACAACGGCTCACCAAACGACACCTGGCACCTTTCCAGCGTGCGCACGGTCCCCAGCCACCCTGCGTGGGGTCACACCGCCTTGCCAAATGACGCCTGCCACCTTTCCAGCGTGCGCACAGGCCCCAGCGACCCCCCGCCAGGTCCCAGCGGCTCGCCAAACGAAACCTTCCACCATCCCAGCGGCTCGCCAAACGAAACCTGCCACCTTCCCAGCGCGCGCACGGGCCACAGCCACCCTGCGCGGGGTACCAGCGGCTCGCTAAACGACACCTGACACCTTCCCAGCACATGCATGGGTACCAGCGACCCCCCGCCAGGTCCCAGCGGCTCGCCAAACGAAACCTGCCACCTTCTCAGCACACGCGCGGAGTCCCAGCGGCTTGCAAAATAACACCTGCCACCTTCCCAGTGCGCACGGTTCACAGCCACCCTGTGCGGGGTCACAACGGCTCACCAAACGACACCTGGCACCTTTCCAGTGTGCGCACGGTCCCCAGCCACCCTGCGTGGGGTCACACCGCCTTGCCAAATGACGCCTGCCACCTTTCCAGCGTGCGCACGGGCCCCAGCGACCCCCCGCCAGGTCCCAGCGGCTCGCCAAACGAAACCTTCCACCATCCCAGCGGCTCGCAAAATAACACCTGCCACCTTCCCAGCGCATGCACGGGCCCCAGCGACCGCTCGCGGGGTCCCAGTGGCTCGCCAAACGACACCTGGCACCTTCCCAACGCGCGCACGGTCCCCAGCTACCGCTCGCGGGGTCCCAGTGGCTCGCCAAACGACACCTGGCACCTTCCCAGCGCGCGCACGGTCCCCAGCCACCCTGCGCGGGGTCACACCGCCTCGCCAAACGATGCCTGACACCTTCCCAGCGCACGCTCGGGCCCCATCGATCCCGCGCGGGGTCCCAGCGGCTCCCAAAACAACATCTGCCACCTTCCCAGCGCGTGCACGGGACCCATCGACCCCTTCAGGGGTCCCAGCGGCTCAGAAAACGACTCCTGGCACTTTCCAAGCAAGTGCACGGTACACAGTGACCCCGCGCGGAGTCGCAGCTGCTCCCCAAACAACACCTGCCACCTTCCCATCGCGGGCACGGGCCCCAGCAACCCCGCACGGGGTCCCAGCGGCTCCCCAAACAACATCTGCCACCTTCCAAGCGTGCGCGCGGGGTCCTAGCGGCTCGCCAAACGAGATCTGGCAGCTTCCCAGCGCCTGCACGAGCCACAGCGACCCCGCGCGGGGTCCATGAGACTCACCAAATTAAATCTGCAACCGTCCCAGCGTGAGCACGGGCCCCAGAGACCCCGCGCAGGTTCCCAGCGGCTCGCCAAACGACACCTGCCACTTTCTAAGTAAGTGCACGGTACACAGCGACTTCAAGACGGGTCCCAGAGGCTCGCCAAACGACACCTGCCACCTTCCCATCGCGACCACAAGCCCCAGCGGCTTGCCAAATGACATCTGCAACCTTCCCAGCGCACGCATGGGACCCAGCGACCCCGCGCGGGTTCCCAGCGGCTCGACAAACGACACCTGGCACCTTCCCAGCGCCAAGACGGGACCCAGCGCCAAGACGGGACCCAGCGAGCCCGCGGGGATCACAGCGTGCTCGCCAAACTACACCTGGCACCTTCCCCAGCGCCAAGACACGGGTCCCAGCAGCTCGCCAAACGACACCTGGCACCTTCCCAGTGCACGGACGAGCCCCCAGCGACCCGCCGCAGGGTCCTAGCAGCTCCCCAAACAACACCTGCCACCTTCCCAGCACGTGCACGGGCCCCATCGACCCCCGGTCCCAGCGGCTCGCCAAACGACACCTGCCACTTTCTAAGTAAGTGCACGGTACACAGCGACCCCGCACGGGGTCCCAGAGGCTCGCCAAACGACACCTGCCACCTTCCCATCGTGACCACAAGCCCCAGCGACTTGCCAAACGACATCTGCAACGCTCCCAGCGCCGGATGGGACCCAGCGACCCAAGAGGTTCCCAGCGGCTCGACAAACGACACCTGGCACCTTCCCAGCGTGCACGGGACCCAGCGAGCCCGCGCGGGATCACAGCGGCTCGCCAAACTACACCTGGCACCTTCCCAGCATGCACGGGTCCCAGCAGCTCGCCAAACGACACCTGGCACCTTCCCAGTGCGCGGACGAGCCCCAGCGACCCCGCGCAGGGT